>PVIY010011492.1:0-65179 GCA_004026745.1 Myrmecophaga tridactyla
CTGTCAGCTGGGAAAGCATATGGCTGGCATTTGCTGTTCCCTTGTTCCTGGGCCCATTGTTTTCAGCCTCTGTCTCCTGTAAAGGGTCCTCATTTGGCCTCTCTGGGGATGAGTTTCATCTCTTGACTTCCCTTGGCTCTCCTCAGGTTCTGGCTTGTTTAACATCTCATGGGAAGGCACATGGTGAAGTCTGCTGAGCTCTGCCCATATCTCAGTATCTGCTCTCTCAGTCGGCACTCCAAGCATCTCCAAATATCTGTGTCTCTGTCAGCTCTGAAGCAGCTGTTCTCCAAACATCTGCATCTGAGGTTTCTCCAAAATGTTTCCCCTTTTAAAGGACTCTAGTAAACTAACAAAAACCCACCATGAATGTGTGGAGTCACATCTCCATCTAACCAAAAGGCCACACCTACAACTGGGTGTGTCACATCTCCAAGAAAACTATCCAATCAGTTTCCCACCTTAAACAATAGATCTTGCCTCACAAGATTCGATCAGGATTAAAATATGGCTTTTCTGGGGTACATAATAGTTTGAAACCGGCCAGCTAGACAAATAATTGGGATCTTGCAGAGCTGGCAAGTTTTAAACACTAATGGTGCAATCTCAGCACAATCTGCTTGGTAGAGTCTCAGGAAAAATGGCTTGTTTCTATGAATCTTTAAACATCCTTCAAAAGAGGGATTAGATATTGCAGATAGAACCTGTTAACAGTAATGACATAGAGCATAGTGAGAAAAAAATAAACCATTGTTAGTTCCCTAAACCTTTTTTCTAGGGTAGAGGGATAAAAATAGCTAATCCTTAATATGCAACTTTCCTCCCCTACCCTGAGAAGGAGCATGCCAATTTTGCTCATAACTTCATAACACATCCTTATCTGAGATTTTCCTTTTAGATTTATTTCTTTGATTTATTGTTTGATTTATTTCCCCCTTCTAGAAATTAAGCACCAGGAAAATAGGAATTTTGCCACTTTTGTTCATTGTTGTATTCCCAACACCAAGGGCAGACTCTAGCACAAGGTAGACAATCAATAAACATTTTTAAATGGGTGAATAAATGAAGGTAGTGCGCTGCTTGAAAATCTCAGCAACATTAAACAAAATTACATCCAATATTTGATGGGTAGGCAAAGTCTATACTTCAAATACAAATGGTAATGTTTTTTGGATACAATGAATTCTATAAGCTCACTTTGCCTTTATCTGACATTTATGTGGCTTCTTTTTGGTGCCTCAGTAACTAATGTTGCATAAAAATATCACATAATCCAGACTTCAAAGAGCTAAATCTTCTAAAGAATGACTCACCCTCAGTTTGACAATCTTTTGCAATTCATGTGTCTCTTGTTTCTACAAATGCCTTCACGATTTTTAGAACATTAATAGAAATTGCCTTGCATGAAATTTCCTTGTATCATCCAGTGCATCTTGCATAGTATTATGCAGAGAAATTAATTAGTAAATAGTTAGAGAACAAATGAATGAAGGAACAAAGGAATGAATGAATTGAACTCGCCCTAGAACAGGTGTATTGAATTTGTTGTCCTAAGATATTTGAAATACGTAATTAACATGAATCTGATGTAATAGTACTCCCATGTGCTCTGGTAACTGAAGCAAAAGGTACTGACATTTACAAAAATATGAGTTATGTGTTCTTCAAGTTTTTGTTCTTTCATTTTGCTTTCTTTTTCTTCCTTCCCTTTCTTTTCCTTTACTTTATGTTATATATTTTTAAATGAACAGCTCTTTCAGGATTTTGTGATGGCTGTGCTAGTTTTCAGGGCAGTGTATTGGGAAAAATAGCTTGCAAACTGTTTTAGTTTTCCAGTTGCTAAAACAAATACCATACAATAAGTTGGCTTACACAATAGAAATGTATTAGGAGGCTCTCAGACCTTGAAATTCTGAGGCTAGGAGAAATCTGAAATTGAGACATCAGCAAGGCAAGGTTTTCTCCCTGAAGATTGTGGTGTTCTAAGCTGACTGCTGGTGACCCTTGGCTTTTTGTCACATAACAATGCACATTGCAGCATTTTTATCCTTTCTCTTCAGGGTCTGCAGATGTCCAGACTCTGGTTGCTTTCTGTGGCTTCTCTTCCAATTGCCTTTGTTTATAAGGACTTTATCCATATTGAATTAAGACCCACCTTCATTCAGTTTAAGCATACCTTAACTAATAAAATCTTCATAGCTCCTATTTACAAATGGGTTCACACCCACAAGACCTGGGGTAGGGACCTGAACATGCCTTTGTGGAGGACATGGTTCAATACCCAAGAGTTCACCCCTGGGCTCCCAAAAGACATGTTCTTCCCACATCCATTATAACATCCCCAAAGCCTTAAGTCATTAAGGCTTAAGTACAAGTACATTAAGCTAAATGCAAAGTCTCATTGAAATCAACATGGGCATGGCCCATCTTCTCTCTGATGGACCTGTGAATCCTTGAAATCAGTTCATCTGCTTCCAATATAAAATGGAGGGAAAGGCATAGGATAAACATTCCCATTCCAGAAGGGAGATATTGGAAGGAAAACATGGGTCACGGGTCCCAATAAGTCAACAAGTTTGATCAGCAGGGCAAACTGTGTTATATTTCAAGGTCTGAGAGCCATCTATGAATTGATGTTTTGTTCTCTGGGCCTGAAGTAGCAGCAGCCCCACCCCTTCCAAATGTTTGCACAGAAGATATGCTCTCCTTGAACACTTAGTTTAAGGTTCCGTCCTCTCAGAGAATCAGAATGGTGGACAGACTCTCAGCAAATGCCTGGGAACAGGCCCCACCCATCATGAGCACTGGAACACTATCCCTGAGCAAAGCAGATCAGATGGCTTGCCCTCTGCAAAACCTGTGGTGGACCTGCTGTTTCCACACATGTAGGAGGGCCTGCTCACTTTGCCCGAGGAGCTCTGTTTGGTCCATACCTCCTTGGCGTCCATGACCCTGCTCTTGAAGTCATTTTTCTTTAAATCCATCCTTTCTCTGTCCCTTTCAGTCCAGGTTGACAGTGGTTATACTTCTACAAATTTTGCAATAACCTTGTCGGCTTTCTGTCCAGTTCAATCAAGTCCAAACTATCAGACAATAGAGCTTTTTACAGATGCTTCTTGATTAACTGCATTTTCCATACTGATTTCCACTGAAGTGAAGATCCACGTTCAGACACAATCTCTTCACCAAAGCTTCTTCAATTAAACCCTCACATGGAGCACTTTCCACTGGGACTCACTGAATTCTCAGGAAGACACCTAACAGAGCTTCCTTCTGGCCCTAAACTCAGAGCACACTACATGGATAGGCTCAGAATATTCCAACCATCCATTTCTGGTTTCCTCATGTTTAAGAGTTCAGTTCTCAGCTTATCCATTCCTCCTCATATTTTATTATAAACTGTGATGAGAAGCCAGGCCACAACTTCCACACTTAGCTAGGAAATCCCTTCAAATAAACATACAAGTTCATCACTTAACAAGTTACACTTTCAATCTGACATCAACACAATTTTACTAAGTTCTTTGATGCTTTATAATAAGTATCACCTGTCTTTCAATTTCCAGTGATGCATTAATCATTTCCTTCTAAGGCCTTGTCAGAAACATCTTGAATGTCCATGTTTCTACCAACATTATATTCATGACAAATTGTGTATTTCTCTAAAGCAATGCAAACTTTATCTACAGCTCTCATCCATTTTTGAGCTATCACAATTCTTCTAGTCTCTATCTATTATCCAATTCCAAACCTGTTTCCACATTTGGTAGGTATTTGTTATAGCAGCAACCCACTATCTGCTAGCAAAAATTGTTTTAATTTCCCATCTGCTAAAATAAATATCTCACATGAGATGGCTTCAACAACATGAATATATTGACTCATAGTTTTGAGAGTAGGAGTCTAAAATCTCTTCTCTCTGAAGAACTGTGGTATTCCATATCTGGTTGCTGGTGCTCCTTGGTCCTTACATTTTCTGGCTCACTCAATGCACATGGAGGCATCTTCTTTCTCTTCAGGGTCCTGTTGACTTCCAGCTTCTGTCAGCTCCACGTGACATATCTTTCTGTGTCCATTTTTTTGCTTATAAGAATTTAAAGCCTTATTGGATTAAGGCTCACCCTCAATCAGTTTGCACACACCTTAACTAATAACAACTTCAAAAGTCCTTTTAAAAAATTGCTTCACACCAACAAGACCAGGAATTGGGACCTGAACATGCCTTGTGTGGGGACATGATTCTATCTCACTGCAACCATTATTATTTTTTTTTATTAGAGAAGTTGTGGGTTTACAGAGAAATCACGTATAAAATACAGAGTTCCCATATACCACCTGTGTCAGTTTGAACCTGTTGTGTACCCCAGAATAGCCATGTCCTTTAATCCCCGTTCAATGTTGCTGAGTGGGAGTTTTTTTTTTATTGTTTCCATGGAGAGATGACCCACCCAATTGTGGGCAGTAACCTTTGATTAGATGGTTTCCATGGAGATGTGTCTCCACCCATTCAAATTGGGATGACTTACTAGAGCCCTTTAAGAGGGAACCATTCTGGAAAAGCTTCAGAGCCACAAAAGCCACCAGAACCAACAGAGACCACGCAGCCAGAGTCCTTTGGAGATGAGGAGGGAAAACACCCCCGGGAGAGCTTCATGAAACAAGAAGACAACAGAGAAAGTTAGCAGACCATGTGCCCTCCCAGCTGAGAGATAGAAACCCCAAACTTCATCCACCTTTCTTGAGTGAAAGCAACATCTTGTTGGTGCTTTAATTTGGACATTTTCATGGCCGTACAACTGTAAACTTGCAACTTAATAAATCCCTCTTTTTAAAAGCCATTCTGTTTCAGGTACATTGCATTCTGGCAGCTTACAAACTAGAATACCACCCTATTATTAACACCTTGCCTTACTGTGGTGCATTAGTTACAATTGATGAAAGCACATTTTTATAATTATACTATTAACTATAGTACAAGGTTTAACTTGGGATTCACTGTGAACAGTTCCATCGATTTTTTTAAAATGTTATTCTAATAACATACATACAACCTAAAATTTCCCCCATTTGCTACAGGCAAATATATAATTCAATGCTGTTAATTACATTCACAATGTTGTGCTACCTTCAGCACAATTATTTCATATCAGTGAGATCATATATTTGTCCTTTGGTGTCTGGCATATTTCATTTAACTTGATGTCTTCAAGGTTCACCCATATTGTCACATGTATCAAACGTTATTCCTTTTTACTGCTGAATAATATTCCATCATGTGTATATACTGCATTTTGTTTATCCATTCATCAGTTGCTCAAGCAACTGGGGCTGCTTCCATCTTTTGGCTACTGTGAATAATGTTACTATTAATATCTGTGTGCAAATATCTGCTCTAGTCCCTACTTTCATTTATTTGGATATATATTTACAAGGGGGATTGCCAGGTCATATAGTAAATCTATGCTTGACTTTCTGAAGAATTGTCAAGCTATCTTTCACAAAGGATACAGCATTTTATCTTCTCACCAACATTTAATGAGTGTTCCTATTTCTCCATATCTCCAACACTTGTAAATTTCCAGGGTTTTTTTAAATAATATCCATTCTAGTGGGTGTGAAATGATATCTCGTTTTGATTTGCATTTACCTGATGGCTATTGATATTGGGCATCCTTTCATATGCTTTTTGTCCATTTGTATATCTTCTTTAGAAAAAGGTCTATTCGAGTATTTTACTTATTTTTATATTGGGTTGTCTTTTTATTGTTTAGTTGTAGGATTTCTTTATATATAACAGATATTAAACCTTTATTGGATATGGTTTTCCAAATATTACCTTCCATTCTGTAAGATGTAATTTTATGTTCATAATAAAGTCCATTGAATTACAAAAGTTTGATGGGGTCACATTTTCTATTTTTTTCTTTTGTTGTCTGTGCTTTGGTTGCAAACACTTAAAAACCATCATCTAACACAAGATCCTGAAGTTGCTTCTTTAAATTTTCTTCTGAGGGTTTCATATCTCTGGCCCTTATATTTAGATCTTTGATCCATTTTAAGTTGATTTTTGTACATGGTGTGAGGTAGAGGTCGGCCATCATTCTTTTGCATATGGAGATACAGTTTTCCCAGAACCATCTGTTGAAGATACTATTCTTTTTCAATTGAATGGTCTTCTCCCCCTTGTCTCAGTTGGCCATATATGTTAGGGTTGACTTCTGAACTCTTAGTTCAATTCCATTTGTCTACATATCTGTCCCTGTGACAGTACCATGCTATTTGTATTACTGTGGCTTTGTAATACGTTTTAAGGTTGGGAAATATGAGTTTTCCAACTTTGTTCTTGTTCAAGATGGCTTTGGCTATTCGAGTTCCCTTGCCCTTCCATATAAATTTGATAATTGGCTTTTCCATTTGGGCAGATAAGTTTGTTGGAATTTTATTAGGATTCTCTGAATCTGTAAACAATTTTGGGTAGACATGGCATCTTAATGATATTTAGTCCTCCAATCCATAAACACGGAGTATCCTTCCATTAATTTAGGTCTCGTTTGATTTCCTTTAGCAATGTTTCTGGTTTTCTGTGTACAAGTCCTTTATATCTTTGGGTAGATGTATTCCTAGATATTTGACTCTTCTGTTATTGTAAATGGAATTGTTTTTAATTTCTTCTTGCTCATTACTAGTATACATAAACACTACTCACATTTGGGTGTTGATCTTGTTCCCCACCACTTTGCTGCATTCATTTATTAGCTCTAGGAGCTTTGGTATGGATTTTTTAGGAATTTCTATATCTACAATTAGTGAAAATCTTACTTCTTCCTTTCCAATTTTACTGCCTTTTATTTCATTTTCTTGTCTATTGCTCTAGCAGTAACTTCCATCACACTGTTGAATAACAATGGTGACAGTGGGCATCCTTGTCTCTTTCCTGATCTTAGAAGGAAAGCTTTCACTCTTTCACCATTAAGTATGACATTAGCTATCAGGGTTTTTTTATATGCCCTTTATCATGTTAAGGAAGTTTCCTTCTATTCCTAGTTTTCTTAGTGATTTTATCAAGAAGTGTGATGTAGTTTATCAAATGCTTTCTCTACATCAATTGAGATGATCGTGTGATCTTTCTCCTTCATTACGTTAATGTGGTGCATTACATTAATTGATTTTCTTATGTTGAACCACCCTTAGATAGCTGGGATAAATCCCACATGATCATGGGGTATAATTCTTTTAATATGATGTTAGATTCGATTTGCTAATACTTTGGGAGTTTTGCATCTATATTCATAAAAGTTATTATTCTGTAGTTTTATTTTCTTGCACCATCTTTATACAGCTTTGGGGTAAGTGTGATGCTGGCCTCATAAATGTATCAAGGAGTGTCCCCCCCCTTCAGTGTTTTGGAAGACTTTCAGCAAGATTGGTGTTAATTCTTGGACTGTTGGTAAAATTTTCCTCTAAAGCCATTTGGTCCTGGGTTTATTTTGTTGTTGGGAGATTTTTGAGAACTGATTCAATATCTTTATTAGTTATTGGGCTTTCCTTGCTATCATCTATGTTTTGTTGAGTCAGTGTAGGTACTTTGTGTGTTTCTAATAATTTGTCCATTTCATCTAGGTTATTTAATTTATTGGTATACCATTGTTATTTAATCCTTTTAGAGTCCTTTTCATTTCAGAGGGGTTAGTAGTAAATCTCCCCTTTTCATTTCTGATATTTGTTATTTGTATTCTCTTTCTGTTTTTCTTCATGAGTCTACTAAAGATTAATTAATTTTGTTGATCTTTTCAAATAACTCTGAATTGTGTTGCTTCTCTTTATTGTTTTTCTTTTTTTGATGCTCTGTTTCACTTATCTCCAGTTTAATCATTGTTGTTTCCTTCCTTCTCTAAATTTTGGGTTTAGTTTTCTCTTCCTTTTTTAGCTCTTACACTTTTGAGATAAGGTCTCTGATTTGAACTCTTTCTTCTCTTTTTTAATAATGTTTTTATTTTATAATATAACATAGATACAAAACAAAGAAATAAAAAGCAATAGTTTTGAAAGCACCCCATCAACAAGTAGTTACAGGACAGATCCCAGAGTTTGTCATGGGCTACCATGCGATTCTCTCAGATTTTTCCTTCTAGCTGCTCCAGAATATAAGAGGCTAGAAGGCACAAATATTTTTTATCATCAAAATGGACTTTTTTTCTCTTCCTTGTGAAAAATAACATATAAACAAAAAAGCAATAAATTTCAATGCACAGCACCACAATTAGTTGTAGAACATATTTCAGAGTTCGAAGTGGGTTACAATTCCACAATTTTAGGTTTTTACTTCTAGCTGCTCTAAAGTACTGGAGACCAAAAGAGATATCAATTTAATGATTCAGTAACCCTATTCATTTGTTAGATCCTATCTTCTCCACCATCACTTTGATCTTTCTATCCCTCTCTTCAGGGGTGTTTGATTCAGTCATCTTATTCATTTGTTAGATCCTATCTTCTCTGAATAACTCCACCATCACTTTGATCTTTCTATTCCTTTCTTTAGGGGTGTTTGGGCTATGGCCACTGAAATTTTTTCATGTTGGAAGGGTCTGTCATAAACATGGTGTAGGGAGATGGAACTATCTGATGTTCTGGAGTGGTTGAGCCCTCTAGATTTCAGGACTTATCTGGTCCAGGGGCCCATCTGGAGGTTGCAGACCCCTGCACAGTTACATCAGTACATGGAACACTTGTGGAATCCCATATATTGCCCTAGGTGTTCTTTAGGATTGGCTGGAATGGTCCTGGTTGAGGTTTGGCAGGTTATGATAGGTAGCTATGTCTAACTGAAGCTTGCATAAGAGCAACCTCCAGAGTAACCTCTCAACTCTATTTGAAATCTCTCTGCCACTGATACTTTATTAATTACACTTCTTTTCCCTCTTTCGGTCAGGATGTAATTGTTGATCCCCTGGTTCCAGGGCTGGATTCATTCCTGGGAGTCATCTCCCACACGGGCAGGGAGACTTTCACCCCTGGATGTCATGTCCCACGTAGAGGAGAGGGGAATGGTTTCACTTGCAAAGTTGGGTTTAGAGAGACTGAGGCCACATCTGAGCAATAAAAGAGGTCCTCCAGAAGTAACTCTTAGGCATACCTATAGGTAGGCTAAGCTTCTCCACTACCTACATAAGCTTCACAAGAGTTAGCCTCAGGATCAAGGGCTTGGTCTATTAATTTGGGTGTCCCTAAATTTTGACACAGTATCAGGGGATTCCCTGACGGTAAAGTTCAATAGTTCCACATATTTTCTCCCATCCCTCAAGGTATTTTGCCAATACTTTTTTATTATCTGCTTAATATACTCTAGGATATATCCAGGCATTACATTAAACTATACAGGATTAAAGGACCTCTTTCTTATTCTGGGCTCCCTGTGTTTTAGTTGTTCAAATGAGCTATGCAGATAGATTGAGTTACATTATGTGCTACAGAAAATTTAAATTCCAGACCAAATAAACCTTTCTTCCTTTGGTCTCAAAGAGTATGTGTGGTTGTATGACATAGACAATATCTTCCTCACCCCTGTGTTCTGAATTACTTTAACCCAGAAATAATAATTACCACTCTGGACTTAATGTGTCTACTATAAAAGCTTAGAATCTAGGCCCCTGTTTTCTTATAAACATTTTTTTAAGGGAGACCATATCATTGTTATTCTTTTGTTTCTGGCTTATCTTGCCTCTCCAAATGTCCCACACATCTATTCCCATCATTGCATGCCTCACGACTTCATTCCTTTTTGTAGCAGCACAACATTCTTTCATAAGTATACACCATTGTTCACCAATCTACTTCTCATTCAGTGCATCCTTCAGCCACCTATATTAATCAGGCATCATGTACAGAGCCCAAAGACCAAAGTTCATCCACACTCTCAATTTCAGATTATTTCACTCTTCCCAAGAGAAAGAAAGCCAATAAACACACTGATGCCAAATAGGAAATCTATACCTCCTCTTAACTCTTGCCCCTCCCCCCATCATTTACCTCTGCTGCTGCTGTGGTAGAGCTGATGGTTTCCTTTTAAACATAGCTCATAGCATGCAATGGCAGTTTTCCCCTTGCACCCTGGACTTAAACACTCTTTGTATATCAATCATACCATTGAAGTAGTTCTTGCAAGAAGTAATTTGTATTTCTAATATTAATCAGTGGGACACGTAGGTCTATACAACCCCTTTCAATCCTGTTCATCTTCAATATAGTAATATTACTTATAGACCCATTAGAGAACAGTCTTCGCTTCTATCTACTCCCTTACATTGGAGTTCAACCTCATTAGCTAATGGTTCACCCATCTCTACCTTCTATGTATCTTTAAGTCCCTTATATTCTGTATTATAAGCCTCTGATTTTATCTTTATGATGTTCATAAAAGTGGAATCATGTAGTATACATCCTTTTGTGTCTGGCTTATTTCACTCAGCATTATGTCCTCAAGGCTTATCCATCTTATCATGTGCTTCAGGACGTCATTTAGTCTTAAGGCTGTGTAATATTCCATCGTATGTATATACCGTATTTTGTTAATCCACTCATCTGTTGTTGGGCATTTGGTTTGTTTCCATCTTTTGGCGATTGTGAATATGCTGCTATGAACAATGGTGTGCAAATGTCTGTCTGTGTCACTGCTCTCAGCGCTTCTGGGTATATACCAAGTAGTGCTATTGCTGGGTCATAGGGCAACTCGATATTTAGTTTCCTAAGGAACCACCAAACAGTGTTCCATAGTGGCTGCACCATTATCCATTCCCACCAGCAGTACATGTCCCAATTTTTCTACATCCTCAATAACATTTATGTTTCCTGTTTGTTTAATAGCAACCATTCTTATAGGTATGAGGTGGTATCTCATTGAAGCCTTGATCTGCTTTTCCCTTATAGCCAATGAAAATGAACATCTCTTTATGTGCTTTTGAGCCATCTGTATTTGCTCTTCAGAAAAATGCCTATTCATATCTTTAGCCCATTTTATAATTGGGTTGTTTGTTCTTTTGTTGTTGATTTCTTTGTGTATACAGGATATCACACCTTTGTCCAATATGTGATTTCAAATATTTTCTCCCATTGAGTTGGCTGCTTCTTCACCTTTTTGTTTATTTGTTTTTGGTTTTGGTTTTTTTGGCATGTGCAGGAACCGGAAATCGAACCTGGGTCTCCGGCATGGCAGGCAAGAACTCTGTCTGCTGAGCCACCGTGGCCTGCCCTCTTCACCTTTTTGACAAGTTTTTTGAGATGCAGAAGCATTTGATTTTGAGGAGTTCTCACTTGTCTATTTTTTTTTTTTTTTTTTGCTGCTTGTACTTTGGGTGTAAAGTTTAGGAGGCTACCTCTTATTACTAGTTCTTGAAGGTGTTTCCCATTTTCTTCTAGAAACTTTATGGTGTTAGTTCTTATATTTAAGTGTTTGATCCATTTTGAGTTAATTTTTGTATAGGGTGTAAGATAGGGGTCCTCTTTCATTCTTCTGGCTATTGATATCCAATTCTCCCATTCCCATTTATTGAAAAGACTATTTTGTCCCAGTTTAGAGGATTTGGGGGCCTTATAAAAAATCAGTTGGCCATAGATTTGATGGTCTATTTCTGCACTCTTAATTCAATTCCATTGGTCAATTCTTTCTTTGTGCAAGTACCATGTTGTTTTGACCACTGTGGCTTTATAATAGGTTTTAAAGTCAGGGAGTGTTAATCCTCCCACTTCGTTCTTCTTTTTTATTTGGGATCTCTTTCTCTTCCAGATGAATTTGGTTACTAACTTCTCCAAGTCTTCAAAGTAGGTTGTTGGAATTTTGAGTGGTACTGTGTTGAATCTGTTGAATAATTTGGGTAGAATTGACATCTTAACTATATTTAGCCTTCCTATCCATGAGCAGGGAATGTCTTTCCACCTATTTAGATCTTTGATTTCTTTTAACAATGTTACGTAGTTTTCTGTGTACAAGTCCTTTACGTCCCTAGTTAACTTCTTTCCTAAGTACTTAATTCTTTTAGTTGCTGTTTTGAATAGAATTTTTCCCTTAACTGACTCCTCAGTTAGGTCATTGCTTATGTATAGAAACAATACTGATTTTTTACACATTAATTTTATATCCTGTCATTTTGCTGAATTTGCTTATTAGCTCAAGTAACTTTGATATAGCTTTCTCAGGATCTTCCAAGTATAGTATCATTTCATCTGCAAATAATGAAAGTTTTACTTCTTCCTTTCCAATTTGGATGCCTTTTATTTCTTTGTCCTGCCTGATTGCTCTAGCTAGAACTTCTACCACAATGTTGAATAATAGTGGTGACAGTGGGCATCCTTGTCTTGTTCCTGATCTTATGGGGAAAGCTTTTAGTTTCTCTCCATTGAGTACGATGGTGGCTATCATTTTTTCATATATTCCCTTTACCATATTGATGTAGTTATCTTTGAATCCTATCCTTTCTTCTTCTTTAATGTAAGTATTTAGAGTTATAAATGTGCCTCAGTAGCGACTTTTCTGCACCCCATAGGCTTTGGTATGTTGTATTGGCATTTCATTTGCCTTAAGATGTTTCCTAATTTCCCTTGTGATATCCTCCTTAACCCATTTGTTGTTACAAGTATTTTGTTTAATTTTCACATGTTTTTGAATTTCTCATTTTCATTCTGTTAATGATTTCTAGCTTCATACCATTGTGGGTGAAGATACATTGTATGATTTCACTATTTTATAATTTATTGAGAATTGTTTTGTGAACTCAGATATATTCAATCCATGTTTCTTGATGAGAAATTGGAACCTAATCTAATTGGGCCTCCCTTGTACATAACATGTTGCTTTTCTTTCACAACTTCAGAATTCTCTCCTTGTCCTTTGCATTCAACAGTTTGATCTCTGATATGTTTTGGGATAAATTGCACTTGAAGTCTATCCTGTTTTCCATTCTCTGGGTTTCTTGGATATGCATAGTCACATATATTTTGCTAAGTTTGGGATACCTTGCATCACTATATCTTGGATATTCATTCTGTACCTTTCTCTCTTTCTTCTCCTTCTGGGAGTTCTATAACATGTTTATTGGTATCCTTGATAGTGTTTTACAGATCTGTTAGGCTATTTTTGTATTTTATAATTCTTTTGTTTTTCTGTTCTTCTGCTTGACTCATTTCAGTTTTCTTGTCTTCAAGTTCACTAATTCTTCTGACAGCCCCAATGTGCTGTGTAAATCCACCTAGGAATAAGACTACAGTTATTGTACTCTTAAAATCCAGCAATGTAATTTGAAGCAGTATGTACCCCAGAAAAACACATTGCCGAATCTAGTTCTTTCCTGTTTGTGTGAACCCATTGTAAATGGGTAAGTGGGAACTTCTGATGAGGTTACTTCTGTTAAGATACGTCAATCTGGAATCCTTTATAAGCAGAGTGAAATTGAGACACATAGAGAGAAAGGCAGAGGAAAGAAGAGGCTGCACATTGATGAAACCCAGAAGAGAAGGGAGAGACAAGGAGAGGCTGCCATGCGCCTTGCCATGTGACATAGGAGCCAACCTTTGCTAGCAGCCAGCTCCACGATGCCACTATCTTCAGGGAGAAAGCACGACCTTGATTATGCCTTGATTTGGGGTTTTCTTTTAGGCTTAAAACCTTAGGCTAATAAATTCGTATTGTTTAAACCAACCCATTTCATGGTATTTGCTTGAGCAGCTTAGGAAACCCAAACAAGTAATTAATTCTGTTTGGGTCTTTGTAAACTTTTCTAACTCTTTATTGAGCTTCTCATATTGTTCATTGATTGTTTTCCTGAAATCCCTTAGTTCTTCCTCTATATTTTCTTTCCTCTCCTTGAGCATACTGAAGATCTTTTGTTTCAAGTCTTTGCCTAGTATGTCTACAGTCTAGTCTTCTTTGTTAATGTTTTCTGTATGTTTATCCTCCCTTTGGATGGGCCATCATGTCCTGTTTCTTCATTTGTCTTGTAATCTTTTATTGCATATCTGTATGTTATACCTGGCTTTGAAAATCATTGCTTTTTCTCTCTTTTCTTTGTACATATGTTATATTTAACAATAAAAATGTTTTTAAAAATGTTATATCTAGGATTTATTCCTTGAGATGTCTATTTCTTGAGTCTGTATCCAGATATGACTGAGATTTTCTTGAGTGTCAGGAGCTAACAAAACCAAACCTAAGCAAAAAATGGCTCTCACTGTCTTTGCAAATTGGCTTTGCTTTGTTTGGTGTTCTCCTTCAGAGTTCAGCCTTCGATCATGAAGATCAGCCCAAGGCAAATGAAAAGTGCAGGGTCCCCCCGTGTTTTTTTTTTTAGGCCTGTATCTTGGTCTGGGCTTATGTTCACTACTGGCCTTAGGAAGTCCTCTTTTTATAAGAGTTTGAATGCCCCCTCTACTTCCCAGGAAACAGAAATTTTGCTTCTTCCAGGTGTTCCACTGCAAGACTTAAAGTAGGTAGACCTTTGTCCCAGACCACCTACCCCAATTGTTTCTTATACTACTTTTCTTGTCTCAGGCTGCTTTTATCTGAAGGGCAAATTCTGGGAAAGGGGGCATGCTGGAGAGAATTTTCCCAAGTTAGTTCTTCCTAGATGAAACAAGCCTAGGGTCCCCCAAAGGAAATGCCAGCCAGCTCCAAACTATTCTGGGGTAGGGGTGAATGAGGGGCCAGGAAAGGTGCCAGCCTTTTCCATAGCTCCACAGAGCTGTGCTTTCTTTATTTGGCACCTACCCAACAAACACAACCATTCAACTGTCCTCTGCATCTCTGAGGACGAATATTGCCTTTAAGTCTCTCCTGCTGCTTTTTTCTGGTGGGGGGGGGCGGTTGAAATGGTAGTTACCCTCAAACCTGGGCCCCTATTGATCTGAAGCGGTTAATCAAAAGCTGTGATCAGTGCACACACCCCATCCTGCCCAGATCTTATAGAAGTGGAGTTTTATATCCCTTTCTGGCACTAGCAAGAAAGGGGCCAGGTCCTATTACTGCCTGCAACAAGAGTGGGGGCTAGGTGATGGTAACCACTACATAGAGAGAGAAATTGACTGATATCCATTGCAATTTTCCAGCTTTTTCCTCCTCGCTCGTCCATGGATGCTGTACAGTCTTCTACTGAACCCCAGAGGTTTGAAATCTTTGATTTAGATAATTCTTGACTGATAATCATTGTTTTAGTGGAGGTACTGATTCCTGTATCTTCCTATGCTGTCATCTTTCCTCAATTCCACCCCCAAAACAAGCACTGTTGAATTATACTCCTTTTAGAATGAAAAAAAATCACAGCAATTGAACTAGGTGTGAAACGAAAACAAGATCTTGTCTGTGGCTAATAATATCAGAATTCTTCACATGAAGAATAATATCTGGTGCAGATAAAGAAAAGAACGAGTCCAACAAGAAGATGTTTAAAGTACATACTAATATTCTTATACTTAGAAAAGAAGAAAATAAAAAAAATAATAGAATTGTAATGGAAATCCAAGCATTTGTTGCCTTAACCGTTTGTATAGAAATACAGTGAGATAGAAAGAAGGGAAAAGTTGGTCAGGTATATCATATGAACAAGAAAAGTGGTAAAAATACTATCTTTCAAAATTATTGTTTATGAAGAAACTACCATATAACTAGGTTGAAAGTTGTTATCAGCCAGGATATGTATTCTTCTAAACCAGCGATTTAGAGGATGAGCTGGCCTAAGTAGGAAGTAGCTGTAAAGGCAGTTAGGCTGAGAATAGGCAATGAGGAAATTGTAGCTGAATTCAGGTTGTAATACTTACCTATGGTTGAGGAGAGCCCAAAATCAAAAGATACTTCCTTTCAATTGGTGGCAACTACAAGATTGTTGTGTCTAAAAGCTAATCGCTGTTTCATTGCATACATCACTTTCATTCATTCAACAAACATGTACTGAGCAGCTATTATGTGGTAGGCTACTGTGCTAGACACGAAAGATAAAGCAGTAAATAAGTCACACATATTCCCTGCTATCATGTAGTTTCCATTCTAGTTGGGAAGGTAGAACTATTTCAAGTAATCAAATACATAAACACGTAATTCCAAATGGTAGTAAGTATTCTTTCAGTTAGCGTGAAGACTATGCTGCTGTAACAAAAGACCCCATAATATTGTAGATTCAATGAGATATACTTAATGTATTCTCATATAACAGTCTTGAGGTGAGAAGTTCAGGTTTGTAGGATAACTGCTTATAAGAGAGGTTGTTTAGAGCTCACATTTCTCCAATCTTGTTAGTCCATCATCTCCCAAAGCATTGCCCTTTTCAACATGGTTGCATAGTGGATCCTGGGAAGAAAAGAAGAGAGGAATTCATTTATTTATTTCTAAGCAAGTGAGAAAAAAATTACAAACATCACGTCCACTCACACTCAATTGAAAAGCACTTAGTTACATGACCATATCTAGCTGTGAAGCCAAACAGGAAAAAAACTGAAAGAAAAGATTTGGGAAAACCACCAGCCTAGTTTTATACATGTTATGATGACAATTATAGGAGTTGATGGGAAACTTCAGGTAGTTGGGGAGACAGAGAAAGCTTTGGAGTTGATGGTGGGCAGACAGACCCATCAAAGATGCCCACACCTTAATATCCAGAGCCTGTGAATGCATTGCATTACATGGCAACAGGGACTTTGCACAGGTAGTTAAGCTTACTGATCTTAACATAAAGAGGTTTTCTTGGATTATCTAGGATGGCCCAATCTAATCATATGAGCCCTTGAAAGGAGGAACTTTCTCTGGCTGGAGGCAGAAGAGATGTGGTAGAAAGAGAAGTTGGAGAGATTCAAATCATGGAAGGGACTTGGCACACTGTTGTTGACTTGACGATAGAGAGGACAGTGTGGCAAGAAATACGGGTGTCCTCTAGAACCTGCAAATGACTCCTGACCAGTAGCCAGCAAGGAAACAGAGACCTCAGTCCCACAACCACATGGAAATTAATTCTGCCAACAATCTCCATGAACCTGGAAAAAAGATGCTTCCCAGAAAAAAAGAAAAAAGTCACTGGTGATACCTCATTTTTGGCATTGTGAAATCCAGAGCATATAGATCTGTAGAATCCACCTGGACTTCTGACTTACAAAATTTTGAAATAATAAATGTGTGATGTTCTAAGTTGCTAAATTTGTGATAATTTATTTCACAAGAATAGAAAACTAATTCAGATTTGAAATGTGGAGGTAGAATAAGTGTCAGTAAGGAGAAAGGTGGAGAGGTGAAGGAGCTAAACAGTTCTAAGCAGAGAGATTAGCATGTGTGAGTGTCCTAGGAAGAGAGCCATTGTGACTGGACCATAGTGAGAAACAGACAGCAGTACAACACGAGGCTGGAGAGAGAGGCAGAAGTTAGTTCATGAGGAACTTTGTGGGCGATGGTAAAAAGTTTGGATTTTTATCTAATACAGCCATTTTCAAACTTTTGGGCATTGAAATGATTTCACACTCTTAAAAATTAGTGAGAACCCCCAAAAGCTTTCATTCTATGGGATATATCTATTGATATTAGTATTAAAATTTAAAGCTTGGACATTTAGATTTATTTACTTTTTACTTCATTTAAAAAGAAATTACATATTGACATTAAAAAAACACTTTTTCATGAAAACTACCTATATTTTCCCAAACAGAAAATTAGTGAGAGGAGTGGAATTGTTTTGCATTTTTGCAAATCTCTTTAATATCTGGCTAAATAGAAGACAGCTGGATTCTCAGGCCTACTTCTGCATTCAGTCTGTTGCAATATGTTGTTTTGGTTGACATATATGACAAAATTTAGTCTCAGACAGACATAAAGGTAGGAAAGGGAGAAGTATTTTAATAACCATCTCAGAAAATTATGGGCATTTTTCTGATACTATAACAAAACTCTATGAATGGTAATTACTAAAAAGTTAGCTGCGATGTGAAATCTGAAACCATATTAATAAACTTTTTGTACCATCATACCTTAGTCATTTGAAAACTACTTGTAAAGTGAATTACGCAGAACTCCCAAATGTTGACATATTATATTATACACTACCAAAAATTGCATTAATTAATATCACTACTAATCTTATCAAAAAAGTCTTATGTATTGGAAATCCATAAAGCTCACGGTTGCAGGTGTAAGTTTTGCAAAATTTGAAAATTTGAAAAACACATATTCGTGAGCATTGATTTTATCACTGTCAATAATACTGTCGATTGTTTTCCTTGAGGTGACAGGCTCATTTATTTCATTTCTAAGAAAATATCTGCAACATTCCCAAGCCTGCATAGCCATACCTTTCTGCCAGTTATTCTTTCATGTCAAAGTGGTGTTCCATGGAAATAAGTGAACTAGTTCAGCTTGTAACTCAAACAATCATACTGGTGCTTTTCCTCAAGGCAGCCATAATTCTTCATTATTTAGCAGAATTGTTTTAAGTGTACTTTCCATTTCATAACATTGAGTGTTAAAAAGGCATGTTCTCAAGGATCAAGATTTAATAAAATTGATCATTTTTACTGTCTGCTTCATCAAGGATCTTTTTAAGTGAAACTGACTTTTATTTTCCCTCCAGGTATGTAGCAGCAAAAGATACAACTACTAGCATGGTTTGCTGCCACTAACTTGATTCATGCAAAGGCACCAGCAGTTTTACTCTCCATTGCTTTTGCACCATCAGTGCAAATGCCAAAAAAGTGAAAAAGGATAAAAATGTCTTAGAATAATTACTAATACAGATTTGATCTGGTGGAACCTCTAAAAGGGTCTTGGGAATGCTCAGGGGTTCATGCACTACACTTTGAGAATTTCTATTCTCAAAAATGAATACATCAATTATAGATTTTAAGCACATTTCTGTTCACAAAAATGAACGGTGTCAATGATGAATTTTAATCAAGGTAGAGACATGTTCAGATTTAATTATGGTAGGAAGTCACCAATGTCAACCCAAGAACCAAAGATTATATAGCAATAGTGGATGCAGCACAAACACTACAATAGCATCAGATGCTCAGAACCCTCAATTTCAATACAGTGTGGTTAGGGAAAAGCAAAGATGTAGAAAATAAGTTTAACATTTAGCAAGGGTTTAAGACAACATACAAATATAACCATAATGTAAGATGAAGGTAAACTCTGCTAAGAAAGATATGGAGCAATTTGGATGCTCTACAAAAGGTGATAGAGATAATATCTGGCAGGGGTTAGCAGAAGAGCATTCATCAAATAGTTGTTCTTTGAAATGTGACTTGAAAAATGGTCAAAACTGAAGCAGGTGGAGAAAGAGGCAAGTTGGGAACGCCAATGAAGTTTTCAATCCATTCCCCAGGAGAAGCTGTTTAGCTGTAGTAGAGATAGAAATCCTGTTTTCTGAGTCCTGAAATCATTGGATTCTCCCTTTAAGGTCTTCAATTGATTGGATGAGTCCTCTCTCATTGTTGAATACAATATACTTTGTTGATTGTAGATATAATAAACCACAGATGCAATCAACTGATGAATGGTTTAAATCCAGGAAATACCCTCATGGTAGCAAATAGACTGGTGCTTGTTTGACTAAACAACAACTGGACACTATATCTAGCCAAATTGACACATGTATTTGACCATCACTATCCATGCCTCGTCAACATGGCACCCATACACACTTCCTCAAACCATAATTAATCTCTCAATAAAAAAGCAGTCATGATTTCACCTAACATAGTTTGACTGTCTGGCATAAAACCCAAAACACACTAACATGTTTTCCAGATTTATGCAAGCCCGTGGGTAATTTTCACTCTAAACTTGATATCTTGTAACTTAAAGATTATGACATAAGGCTAGCATGACTTATGTTATATAAGGGGATCAGGTAGAAAAGAAAACAAAGATATTTGATTTATGTGTATATACAAACATATTTTTAAAACAAAGAAGAAATACTCATAACCATTGTAACCCTCATTTCTACCCCTGGTCAAATGGACAAAGCTTGTATATATGTATATATCTGCCTTCTTCCATACCCATTCCATATTCCCTTTACCCTGAGATGCATCTCAGCTGGCATTGGTTCTTTTTCTGGTAGGTGACAGAAATTTTCATTCCTGAATGATCTGGGCCATCAGTAGTCCTACTTGGATTGGGCTGCTGCAGTTTTCCATTGACTTTTATAACAGGGCACGGCAGTACTAAGAGATGCCCTAAGGGATCTCCTATATTCAAGGCAAACACATCTTTACTTTCATTATGTTGTAGTAGACCTATTTCCTTATGCTAAGATCAATCACCCCAGCCAGTATGGCAATTCCCTTCTTCGTCCATTGTTTGAAAGATTTGAGGAGTCAAAAGGGGCTTAGAGGCAGTCTCAACTTCCTATTCAATGGAAGCATTGCTGTATCTCATAGTGGAAGCACTCCTCCTTTTGGAAATAAGTCCTGTAGACAAGTAGAACTTAGGGTTGTGGAGACAGAAAGCAAAATTTTTTCTAATGGATCACAAGGGGTAATGCATTATGGTTATACTTGTATGTTGTATCAAACCCTTCATAAATGTTAAACTTATTTTCTACATCTTTGTTTTTCCTAACCATGAATGGCACCACTCCCATTTCCATCCCTTGATTGCTTGCTCATGAATCCTGGCTATGGGAAAAAGCAGCACAATAGAGTGGAAATTTAGAGCATATACAGCCTCCTGGAAAACATTGCTCTTGCCTTTCAAGGTATTGCCACACAGCTGGCACTGTAATTGAGTCTTCAAAAGGCCATTCCACTGTTCTAACAATCCAGCTACTTCAGGATGATGAGGAACATGGTAAAAACAGTGAATTCCACAAGCATATACCCATTCCCACACTTCATTTGCTGTGATGTGGTTTCCTTGATCAGAAGCAATGTTGTATGTAATACCATTACCATGAATAAGCCAGTCTTTAAATCCACAGATGGCTGTTTTGGAATAAGGCTTGCATGCAGGGGAGACCAATCCATATCTTGAGTATGTGTCTATTCCAATTAGAACAAAATGTTGCCCCTTTCATGACAGGAATGATATCATGTAATCAACCTGCCACCAGGTAGTAGGTTGATCACCTCAGGATCTGGTTTATATCAGAGAACAAGTGTTGTTCTCTGCTGTTGGCAGATTGACACTCAGCTGTGTCTGTAGCCAGGTCAGTCTTGGTGACTGGAAGGCCATGATATCAAGCCCTTGCATAACTGGGGAAGGAGGGAGACTAGTTCCATAGAATGGGTCAGCCTGTCTAATTGTTTATTAAAATCTTCTGCTGATGAAATCACCCTCTGGTAAGCATTCACATGGGACAAAAATATCCTCATGTTTTTCACCCATTCAGAAAGGTATCTCCACATACTTATCCTCCGGAACTCTTTGTCACCAATTTTCCAATCATGTTCCTTAAAAGTCCTTGACCATCCAGCTAAAACATTGGCTATAGCCCATGAATCAGAGTACAGACACACCTCCAGCCATTCTTCCTTCCAAGCAAAATGAACAAATAGTTGCATTGCTTGAAGTTCTGCCCAGTGTCCTTCAGGGATATCTAGAGAGGGGCAGGAGTGTTGCAGCTGTCCTTTTTCGGGTGGTACCTGCATATCATACAGAACCATCTGTGAACCAGGTATGAGTCTTCTCCTCAGTGAACTCATTGTAGGGAAATTTACAAGAGGCCATAGTTACAGGCTGGGAAAGAGAAACTTAAGCATCTGGTTAAGTTTACCAATAATCCACCATCATCATTCAAGATCCTTTTTTTTTTTTTTGCACAGGCCAAATAGGAGAGTTGAATGGGGTGTGATGGGAATACCACCCCACATCTTTCAAATCCTTGATGATACCCATCTCTGCAATTTATCCAGGAATGTGGCACTACTTTTATTTTTTTTGCATGGGAAGGCACCAGGAATTGAACCCGGATCTCTGGCATGGCTGGCAAGAACTCTACCTGCTGAGCCACCATGGCCTGCCCGGTATTACTTTTGATTTACTATTCTCTTAGACGTAATTCTAATGGCTTCCACTTAGATTTTCCTACCATAATAGCCCTCATTACACAAGTCAAGGAGTCGATGTGGGGATTCTATCAGTTCTTAATATGTCTATTCCAAGTTTGCATCCCAGAACTGGGGATATAACCAGAAGAATGGGTTCAGGGATCAACTGGATCCACTTGGGAGATGGACCTGAGCTAAACTTCCATTGATCACCTGACCTCCATTAATCCTACTTTGTCTGGTGGACCACAGTGATGTTTGGGGTCTCCTAGAATTAATGTCAGTTCAAAATTAGTGTCTAATAATCCCTGAGATATCTTATCATTTTCTTTTCCCCAAAGCACAGTCACCCAGATAAAATGTTGTGGACCCCTTAGGGGAAAGCTGGGAAGATGATTAACAATACATATTTTTTACATTGTTTAGGGTCCTTCCCAAGGGTATCCAATCCTCTCTCATTCAAAGGGTCTCTGGGTCTGTAAATGGTCTCAAGTCTGGGAATTGATTATTGATTGTAGATACAATCTCACATAGATGCAATTAACTGAGTAAAGATTTAATCCAGGAAATATCCCCAGAGTAGCTTCTTTGACCAAGCAACTGGACACTATAGCCTAGCCAAGTTGGCATATGAACTTGTCCATCACCAACTTTACTAGTGTATACTAAGAAATCAAGAAGCAAGAAATCTCAAAACTCATGAAATACCTAACCTATATCAATTTTGCTCTCCATTTCAACAAAATTAGAGACAGGTATCTTTTTATTTTAGAACTTAACTTTCAAAAGGCTATAGTTCTCTCTCTCCTTCTACAGATACAGAGACACCCAGGTTTGCTAGAGACATCCTCATAATCTCAGGTTTGCCCCCATGAAAAAAGACAATGTTCTCAATGTACTGGAAGTAAAAGTGAAAGTAACATCTGACCAAATTCTATAGCCCAGAGTTTTTTTAGAGTGATTATTTTGTTGACAGTCACATATTTTGGTAATTTGATTTATAAGGAAGTGTTTATTTAGAGCTTAACATGTAAATCTTCAAGTTTAAAGCTAATGATCTGATATTATTTGAAATAGCAAAAATTGCTCTTTGCTTTGTAAATTAATTATTCATCTTAAGGTTTTGTGCCTTGGGCAGAAGTACAATGTGGAAATACTGGAAAATTAATGGAGACAATTTCACTTTCGTAGTTCTATTTGCTCCCTGGTCAAACTTTAACCCTACCACAACATTGTTTTCTATGTGAAGTAAGTAAGCAAGTAAGTCAATCTTCTCATCCTATTTTTGCTCATTGTAATAGGAACTCTAGAATATCAGTCTCTTATATTAACGCATGTTTATTCATATATGAAAGAGATTTCAACATCTTGAAATTAAGTATGAAAACATTTAAGTCTTGTTTAAAGTATTGGTTTTGTCTGATTTGACATTACTTTCTAGATTCTATCTAAAGATCACCTTATGACTTTTCATAAGTAAGTTGGACACATGCCCACTGGCATAGGGTACAGTGTGTACTTTGTGCACTTTTAGCAAAAGAGAGACAAGCCTTTGGGAATTTCCTTGGCTAGTTTTGCATAGCACTGTCAAAGTCTGTAGCAATCAATTAATCAGCCTCTAATTTATAGGGAAAATTTTGTGCCACCCATAAAGTCATGTTTGGACATGAAAGTAAATAAGCCACATATTGTGTGTGTTTATTCCACTTAATGTGCATGGCAAAACCTTCCAGATTCTCCCTAAGCCTGTTTCTGTGAAAAAAAATTAACTTTTGCAACTGTCAGTGAACTTAAAATGAAGACTGTTAAAACTGAGAGATGACAACTTAAAAAGGCAAGCTCAAAAGTGGGGCAAGATGGTGGTATGGGGAGGTATGGGATTTAGTTCTTCCTCTAGGGCAGCTAATAAACAGCTTGGAACTGTTTGGGAGCTTCTTTGACCAGATGCACAAAGTACCCCAGCCCAGAATGAGTGGAAGGGCTGAGATTGATAACTCACAGCACATACCTACCCTCCCCCCAACGTGGGACATAACTTCCAGGATGGTAATTCTCCCGGGAAATGGGGGGCATAACTACCAGGAATGATCTTGGCTTTGGCATTGTTGGATTGAAAATGCCTTCTTGAACAAAATGGTAAAAAAAAAAAAAAAAGAAACAAAATAAATTATCAGTTGTCAAAAGATTTTAAATAGAGTCTAGAGATGATTCTACAGGATATTATTATGCAAGATTCAGCCAGCTACTGCAAATTGCCACCGTATACCAAAGTCCCAACCAACGGTATTTCTGAAACACTAAAAAAATGCTCTGGGCTCTATTTAAGATTCTATAAAACTTTTACTCAGTATGGTTGTTGTTTTTTTTTTTCAGAATGTTAAGATCTCCAGATTGTTCCTGTGCCAGAAAAAGCCCTAAAACTCAGACTCACCAGTCACTCCAAGAATATCAACCAATTTCTTTCCTCTACCCCATAAAGTCAACACATCTTTCCAGCATGAAAAAGTTAAAATGGTCATTGCCCAGAAATCCCTGGAGATTGAGTGAATGATCAAATGAGAAGGAGGAGATGTAATAGAAAAATTAAGATTTGACAAATGATTGTAAATACTGACTCATTTCTTTTTAATTTCTAATGTATTAGAATAGCCATAATTAAATACCTGAAATTGTTGTACTATAATCCAGTAGCTTTAATCTTTGATAATGGTTTTAAAACTATATAGGTTTTATCATGTGACACGTGTGACTTAAAAAACCCTGTGACCAACACTCTCTTTATCCAGTTCGTGGGCAGATGAGTAACAAAATAAAAGACATGCATGAAAAAAGTAATAATAAAATAACAGGACTGGAATATGGGGGAAATATCCCTATGTAAGCTATGAGCAATAGTTAGTAGTATTGCTTTAATAATCATTCATCAATGGTAACAAATGTCACTACTGTTAAAATATATAGTAGACTTATGGAAAAATGTGTTGTCAATTGTAAAAATTCTCCACACCAATGCAAGTATTGATGGTACAGTGGTATAAAAGAATCCAGTATTTTATGCATGATTGTTCTGTAAACCTGCAACTTCTCTATAATTTTTTTTTAAAGCAAGCATTTCAAACTTGCAGATGAGGGAAATAAGGCCTAAGGATGAATTGAATTGCCAAGGACTCACAGCAAGCTAGAATACTAGAAACCAGGCATTCTTTCTCACAGCTCAGTGCTCACTCTTGTATGGTTCTAATGAGAAATCGGCAGTTAGTATTATTGAAAATCCCTTGTATGTGATGAATTGCTTTTCTCTTGTTGCTTTCAGAATTCTTTCTTTACCTTTTGCATTTGACATTCTCATTAAGTGTGTCTGGAGTAGGTCTATTAGGATTTATTGTTTGGGGTACATCGCATTTCTTGGATGTGTATATTTCTGTCTTTGATGAGTTGGAAGATTTTTGGCCATTATCTCCACAAATATTCTTTCTGCCCCCTTTCCTTTCTCTTTTCCTTCTAGGACATCCATGATATGTATGTTTGTGTGCTTCATTCTATTACTCAATTACCTGAGACATTGCTCAATTTTTTTTCTATTCTTTTCTCTATCTGTTCTTCTGACTGTATATTTTCGATTGTCCTGTTTTCTAGTTCACTGATTCGTTATTTTGCTTGTTTAAATCTCCTGTGCATAAATAGTTAGTGTATTACTAATCTCCATTATTTTGCCTTTCCTCTCCATAGTTCTGTCATAATTTTTTTTCAAATTCTTCTTTATGCTCTCACATTGTCTTCTTAATATCCTTTAGCGCTATATACATATTTTCCTTCATCTTCTTGAACTTATTTAGATTTGTTTGAACTTCTTTTTTTGTTGTTGTTCCAAATTCTGTGTCTCCTCTGAAATTTTTAATTTGTTCCCTTGACTGAGTCATATATTTTTGTTTCTTAGTATAACTTATAATTTTTGCTGATGACAAGGCATCTGATGATTTGGATGAGTTAACTCTGAATGTCTGTCTGTTTCTCCCTCTTATGTAAGGTTTTGTTTTTTATTTGCTTTGTGTCAAGACTCTTCTTTGACACTGGTCCAACTTATTGTGGATCTTAGAGTAGCCCGTATTTAATTGTTCAGATTTTCTCAACTCTCCCTCATCTGATCCTTGTCCTGGATAGGCAGTACAATTTTTAAGGTAGCAGTTTTGTGCAATTATTTCACATCTACGAGACAGCTTCCTTTCTTCTGTTCCTTTTCCAAGAATCTTGATCTGTTCTGTTCATTTTTGTGCAGAATTTTCTCTCCAGGTCTCACAGTTTGTTTAAATTTTCTCCTTCACTCAGTGTCCCATTTTCTTAACAATTTTCAGTTCTTGGACCCATCCTGTCTTACAGCAGTTCATTCCCCCCTTTTTCCTGTGAAGACTTCCTATCTCTAGTTTCTTCCCCATTAGGGTACCTATTCTGTGGACCCAAATGGAGTCAATCCAGAAAGGTGGGCCAAACCCCAAAAGACCTTTCTACACTTAGGTGGTCCGGTCAATGGGAATTGGACAGAGTGCTCCCAGTTCTTGCCAACAGCTCTGCCACAGTCTCACCCTCTCACACACTACCTTTTATTTTTGCCCTGGGGGCCCTTTTGCATGCAACAGTCTCAGTTTCTTTGGTTCTGCCCTGGGTCTCTGTATCTGGATATGTGTGAAGTTCTAGCTCTATAGTCTGGACAGTCTGGGCTATGCTGCTTCTCTGCAACTCCCAAACTGCATGCGACCGAGTGAGGAGGAGGGGTCTGGTCTGGTGGAATTGTGATAGGAGTTTCCTATCTGATCTTGGAGATTATTTTTCTTTTTCTTCAATTGGGTATTTGTAGAGTATTTTTCCAGATTATATCATCCTCTGTAGTTCTAATCAAGTGGGATTTGTCCTTCTATTTGCTGACTGTTAGGGGAAACTTTTCCAGGAGATAGCTTACATTGCTATTTGGATGATATCATATTCTGATCATTTGGGGGGGGGTAAGGGCTGATCATTTTGGGGGGGTAAGGGCTGATCAGTTTAGTCATTATTCTTAGGCTTGAGTGAGTTTCTTGAATCATATAGTACAGTAGACCTCATTTTTCTAATTGGTCACTGCAATTGAATTCTTAGTTTCATTTTCTAGAGTAGTAATTAAAGTAAAGGAAAACCTTGAAAGATAATAAAGATTACCTTGTCAAATTATCTGAAACTTGCTGGTGACTATATTCCTCTTGATAAATATCATAGAGCCACATTGCTGGCTATTTTTCCAGGATAAGGTTTAACAGTGTTTCACCACATTTAAAAAACTATACACTGATTTATATAGTATCAGTCTAATTAAATGTCATATTCTGTAGTTTATGTAATCTATAGGTGAGTATTTTTATAAACTTTGAGTGGAGAATGATTTTCCAAACATGACATAAAAGACAGAAATTATAAAATGATTGACATTTGAATACATAACTATGAAATACATTTATGAATAGTAAAAACACCATAGTCAAGGTAAATGCCAAACTAGGGAAAAATAATCACCACATGTAACAAAGGGTTAGTACAAATAATATGCAAAGAGTTCTAACGAATCCATGGCAAATGAATATTCCAATAGAAAAATAGAGAATCACTTTGGATAGCAATTCACAAATGAAGATATATAAATATCCAGTAAATTAAGTAAGAGACAGCTATGGTTTGTTTTTTAGTTTGAAACACTTGCCTTTGGAAAGTGATTATATCATTTGGGTTCTATTGTCATAAATGTCACCATTGTTATTTTATTTCCCATAAGTAGGCTGTTACCAGATTCTCTGAAGCCCATTGCATGTTTGGCAAATTAAGGGTATGATTATATTTGCCATACTCTAGATCCATTGAGTCCTGTTTTAGCTTGTAGTGCTGAGAAGGAGATGATTCCAAGGCCTGGGCCTTCAGTTGGTATGCACTCTGTAAGCACAAGGAATGATGTGCTCATTTGGGAATGAGAGCTGGCATGTTATTGCTAAATTACTGCCACTGATAGCTGGACAGGCTGACATTGATTGTTCTACAATAATACAAGTACTCAAAAACAGTTGAAATGCATGCAGTCTCCTCACCAATCACCAACACTGTGATTTGATACACAGCCTCCATCAAATACTCTAGTCATAATCTACTTTCTTTCCTTTCCACTTTTTACTGTAAGATTTTTCAAAATTGCATGTTTTGATTTGTTGAAGCTGTTGAGATGTAGATATATAAGAAATGGGCTGGCTTTTAACAATAGGGGGTAATTAGCTTGCAAGCTTACAGTTCTGAGGCCATGAAAATGTCCACATCAAGGCATCATCAAGATGATACCCAGTTCCTCTGTCACATGGCAAGGAACATGACAGCACCTGCTGGTCTTTCCCTTTCTTTCAGTTTTCATTGCTTCCAGCTTTTGGCTTCAGTGACTTCCTTTCTGATTCTATGTTTTTTTCTATCAACTTCTGTGGCTTTCTCTCTGTCTTCTATGTCTGAATTTCATCCTCTTTTAAATGAATCCAGTAAGAGGATTAAGACCCACCTGGGACACACCTCAACTAAAATAACCTAATCAAAGGGTCCCACCCACAATAAGTTTTGTACCCACAGGAATGGATTAACTTTAAGGACATGATCTTCTGGTGTCCATAAAGCCTGCAAACCATCACAACACAGAAAGCTTGAAAGAACTACCACCAAGATTCAAGTGAAATGGTAATATTTAAACACATTGGAATGCTCTTTCTAAACATCTTTCTAGGTCTAAGCAGATACACATATATGTAATCAAGAATGACACTACACTTTACATGCTGTTCTTAAATTGGTTTCTAAAAATTTTCTCTTGAAAA
Source organism: Myrmecophaga tridactyla (assembly GCA_004026745.1). Classification (NCBI taxonomy): domain Eukaryota; kingdom Metazoa; phylum Chordata; class Mammalia; order Pilosa; family Myrmecophagidae; genus Myrmecophaga; species Myrmecophaga tridactyla. Next base: position 28,878 of record PVIY010011492.1, read on the forward strand.
ATATAAGCATTTTCTCAAGTTTCACTAAATACTCTTCCACAACATCACACTTAATAACCCTTTTAAAAAAGTATTTTTATTGAGAAATATTCACACACTGTTTCAGTTTGCTAATACTGACTGAATGCAATATACCAGAAATGGAATGGCTTCTTTAAAAGGGATTTATTAAGTTACAATTTTACATTTCTAAGGCTTTAAAAATGTCCAAATTAAGGCAACCAGAGAAAGACACCTTGACTCCAAAGAAAGGCTGAATGGCATCTGGAACTTCTCTTTCACCTGAGAAGGCATATAGCTGGAGTCTGAGGTTATTGCTCCTGGTCCATTGCTTTGTGCTTCTGATTCCAGTGGCTTCCTCTCTAAGTGTCTGTTGGCCCTCACTTAACTTCTCTGGGGCAAAATTCTGGGTTTCATCTCTTAGCTTTGCCCCTCATGGAAAGGCACATGGTGACATCTGCTGGACTCTGGGTTATTGTCAAGATTCTGTCAGCCTTCCCAGCTCCTGGCATATCCTAGGGCTTCTGCATTTCCAAAGGTCTGTGTCAAAGCACATTTTTCATGTTTCCCTGTGTGCACTCTTTCAAGGACTCCAGTAAACTAATCAAGACCCACGTTGAATGAGTGGAGTCACATCTCCATCTAATCCAAAACTCACACCCACATTGAGTGCAACAATCTCTTTGGAAACAATCTTATCAAAGGTTCCATTTTAAATAATAGGTCTGGATGGAACGATCTGTAATGGGTCTGCTTTGGCCACCTCTCAGGTCTGGTCACCCTTGGCATCTGACCGTGCTCTCTGCTAGCCATTGGGCACCATGAGGAAACAGGACAATGGAGTGGTTTATATGAACCCAATAGCAATGGCCAGATCAAATGGTCCAACCCAATCTCCAGGGCCAACCATACAAGATTATCTGAACCAACCAAGGACCACCTGGGAAAAAGTGAAAGAGCAACTAGAAAAGAAAAAGAAAGCCTCCAAGGCATTGGTGGAATTTGAAGGAAAAATTAATGAGAACCAGAAGAAAGAACTAGAAAAACACAGGGAGAAATTATTAAGTGGAAATGAGAGCTCATCCAAAAAAAGACAGAAGAAGAAAAAAGAAAAAGAAGAAATCTGGTAGGTATTCATCTTCTTCCTCAAGCTCTGATTCTTCCAACAGTTCTTCAGATTCTGAGGATGGAGATAAGAAACAAGGAAAAAGAAGAAAGAAAAGGAAGAACTATTCACATAAATCTTGGGGAAGTTCCATGTCAGAAACTGAATCAGGCAGTAAGGATAATTTGGAAAAAAAAAAAAAAGTCAAAGGATTCAACTGAGAAAGAAAAGGACAATAAAGGACTCAGCAAAAAAAGAAAGATGCATCCTGAAGATAAACCTTTGTCAACTAGTTCTTGTTAGAATCGGATTCTATTGAGGAAGTATAAGCAAAAAAGAAGAAACAGGGTGGGTCATGGTGGCTCAGTGGCAGAGTTCTCGCCTGCCATGTCGTAGACCCGGGTTCGATTCCCGGTGCCTGCCCATGCAAAAAAAAAAAAAAAAAGAAGAAGAAGAAGAAGAAGAAACACACTGAAGAATAAGAAAAAAAGAAAATGAAGCATAAGAAACTCAGTAGGAAGAAGACAAAGGTTTCTCCATAACATTAAGAAAAATCAGGATTCCTTTATAGAAAAAGTGCAACGTCTAAGGAAATTTCAGCTGTGAAAATTCATATATTTACCAAAATGTATGATTTTTCTTGTTTTTAGAATTATTCCTGGACTTTCAGTAACCACTCGGATGCCACTGTTTGAAAGGGCTACAATTGTTGCCTGCTGATTGAACATCTTTTTTTTCTCTCTCTCTTTTAGCGCTAAATGGCTCTGGGAAATAATACATTGCACTCATACCAGTGGTACAGATATTTAAGGATAAAGTGTACATTTTGTACAAGGTACAATTTTAAAAATGTTTTTGCATGAGGAAGAACAAAGGAATGTCATTATTGCAAGGTGCTGAAAATAGATGGTAATTAATATTTTAAAATGTCACCTCATGTGTGAGACTAAAGCAAAAAATGTTTATTTGTTACAAAATTTATGTTTTGACTAGTGCATTTCCTAATATAACTTATGTAGATAGTTTGATTGAACACCATAAGTAGTTGGAATCTTGTATAGGACATGAGATTTTGTTGGTTTGTCCAGAGTGATGCCCCGATGAATCCCAGAGTGATTCGATCAGTGAGTGGAAAAGTATCTGCAAAGCCCCCTTCAGGGAATGGTGAGAATGGGAAGAAATTCAACTTCCCCCAAGTTGAATTCTTGATATTCTCACAAGCAGTGTGGACAACCAAAGCTATAGGCTGAGCCCCCAGTCTTGGGGTTTGTACATATAAAACTTAACCCCGCAAAGGATAGGTCAAGTCTACTTAAAATTTAGGCCTAAGAGTCACCCCCAAGAGAGCCTCTTTTGTTGCTCAGATGTGGCCTCTCTCTCCAGCCAACACAACGAGCAGTCTCACCACCCTCCCCTTCTCCACATGGGACATGACTCCCAGGAGTGTGGACCTTCCTGGCAACGTGGGACAGAGATCTTGGAATGAGCTGAGACTCAGCATCAAGGGATTGAGAAAACCTTCTCTACCAAAAGGGGGAAGAGGGAAATGAGACAAAGTGTCAATGGCTGAGAGATTCCAAACAGAGTCAAGAGGTTGTCCTGGAGGTTATTCTTATGCATTAAGTAGATATCATCTTGTTATTCAAGATGTAATGGAGAGGCTGGAGGGAACTGCCTGAAAATGTAGAGCTGTGTTCCAGTAGCCATGTTTCTTGAGGAAGATTGAATAATGATACAGCTGTCACAATTTGACTGTGTGATTGTGAAAACCTTGTGTCTGATGCTCCTTTTATCTACTTTGTCAACAAAGGAGTAGAACATATGGAATAAAAATAAATAATAGGGGGAGCAAAAAAAATAAATTTAGTTTCAAATGCTAATGAAAATGAGGGGTAAGGGGTATGGTATGTATAATCTTTTTTTTTCTGTTTTTGTTTTTTTTTCTGTTGTCTTTTTATTTCTTTTTCTGAATTGATGCAAGTGCTCTAAGAAATTATGACTATGCAACTAAGTGATGATATTGTGAATTACTGATTATGTATGTTGATGTTTTATTTTGTTTCTTAATTTTTTAATTAATAAATAATTTTTTAAGTGTACATTTTTTTCTATAATTACCTAATTATAAATCAACAGACATTGAATCCGAATACATCTTTAAGACATTATCAGAAATATCCAGACAACTTTAGTTAGCATTTTCGAAGTAGGGATTGCATTGATATTCCAAAATCCTGACTCTGTAGATAAGTGTATTTTAATTTTTTCCCTTGTATACTTTTTATTTACCTAGGGAACAAACTGTTAGAGTGGGAGGGGTTGGGGGTGTTGCTATCTCTTTAGCTAGCAGAATAGTGTGCCACTGATCCTGACACATCTTATTTTTGTGGATGCAGCAACCATGCTTCCTGGCAAGGTCAGAGCTGGATGTCAGCAATCTCACCCTTTATTGAGCTTAGTGACATCTTTAGGCTCTGTATTCTGCTGCCTTGAATGAAGAGAGAAATGGCCCTGTGCCACATGAGAAAACTCCAAAAGCTCTGGAATTTATCTCCACTTCAATAATTCTGAATATTTTTTAGCATTACAATGTGTTATCTCACATGAATTAATTTTGACTGCACATTAGCTTTGAAGAGAAAACATTTCAAATAAACACTGGTACTTTCTGAGCTAGATAGTTAAAAGATTCTAAGAAGCATGTTTTATACTGTCAAATTTTAACCAGGCAGGAAGATTTTATGTAACCAGAATAGTTACTTTTTTGTATAAATTTTGTCAAGGCTGCAATGTTTAGTTTTTGTAACTCCTTACTCTTGCTATCTTCAGTAAGTTCATTACTGTGTTTAACAACATCCTTGCTGAGGTATTTAGCATGTAAAAAGCAGGTTTTGATACTTTTCTTTAACAGCTTCATATTGAAGTTGAGAATTACCATAAACAGTTGAGTGGCAGGCCTGGTATGCTGTGTCTGTTTACATAAAACTCTTGCAAGAATTTTAGTAAACGTAATGTTTTAAAAGTTTGTTGTATCTGCATATTAATAACAAACTATGACAAGTTAGATTTAAGTGAGAAATATATTACTGCTCTTTCTGTGTCATAACGAAACAGGGCTGGCCCCAAAAGATTTGATCAGGATTGAAAGAGAATGGCTTTTCTGGGGTATATAACAGTTCTAACTAGCAAACACCATAGAATCCATACAGAGTGTACAATCAGTGGCTCTCAGTATAATCACAAAATTGTGCATTCATCACCACAATCCATTTTAGAATATTTCCATTACTCCAAAAAGAAAAACTCCATGCTCCTTATTTCCCCTATTGTTAGTGTATAATTTATTAATGTGCTGTTGGATTCAATTGGCAAGTCTTTTTTTTTTTTTGAAGATTTTTGCATATATGTTCATTAGAGAAATTGTGTCTGTAATTTTCTTGCGGTATCTTTATCTGGCTTTGGTATTAGCGTAATGTTGGCTTCATAGGATGAGATAAGTAGTGTTCCCTCCTCTTCAATATTTTGGAAGAGATGAGCAGGATTAGATTTAATTAATCTTAGAATGATTGGTAAAATTCACCTGTGAAGTAATTTGATCTTGGACATTTCTTTGTTGGGAGGTTTTGATATGTGATTCGATCTTTTTACCTGAAATTGGTCTACTGAGGCCTTCTATTTCTTCAAGAGTCAATGTAGGTGTTTGTGTGTTTCTAGGAATTTGTCCATTTCTCCTAGTTTACACAATTTGTAGGCATACAATTGTTTGTATATCCCCTTATGATCCTTTTTATTTCTGTGGGGTCAGAGAAAATGTCTCCCCTCTACTTTCTGATTTTTTTATTTGCATCTTCTCTATTTTTTTCTTTGTCAGTCTAGAGAAGTGTTTGTCAATTTTACTGATCTTCTTGAAGAACCAACTTTTGGTTTTGTTAATTCTCTTTTTTCATTCCCAATTTCTTTTACTTTGGCTATAAATTTTGTTATTTCTTTCCTTCTGATTGCTTTGGGATTAGTTTGCTGTTCTTTTTCTCATTTCTCCAGATCTGCAGTTGGTCTTTGATTTTATTGTTTCTTCTTTTTTAATATAAGTATTTACGACTATACATTTCCCTCTCAGCACTGCCTTCACTGCATTCCATGAGTTTTGATACACTGTGCTCTCATTTTCACTTGTTTCAAGATATTTACTGGTTTCCTTGCAATTTCTTCATTGAATCTCAGATTAAGAATGTGTTGTTCAGCCTCCATATATTTGTGAATTTTCCAGTTCGCTGCCTGTTACTGATTTCCAGCTTTATTCCATTATGTTCAGAGAAAATGCTTTGTACAATTTCAATTTTTTAAAATTTACTGACACTTGTTTTGTGTTCCAATATGTGGTCTGTCATGAAAAATTATCCATAAACACTTGAGAGAATATATATCATGTTGTTTGGGGGTGCAATGTTCTGTTTATGTCTGTTAGGTTTAGTTCGTTTATCCTACTTTTCAAGTTCCCTGTTTCCTTATTGATGTTCTTTCTAAATGTTCTCTCTATTGATGAGGGTGGTGTCTTGAAGTCTCCAATTATTGTAGAGACATCTGTATCTCACTTCAGTTTTGCCAATTTTTGCCTTGTGTATTTTGGGGCACCCTGGATAGGTGCATAAATATTTAAGATCATTATTTCCTTTTAGTGGATTGCCCTTTTATTAATGTATAAGGTCTCTCTTTGTCCCTTGGGGTAGCTTGAAGCTCTTATTTACCCAAGAAGACGTCATGTTCTTTTAAAACATTTCTGCAAATGTAAACCTATTGTAGATGGGAACTTTTGATTAGGTTATTTCAATTGATATGTGACCCACCTCATTCAGGTTAGGGCTTGATCCTTTTGCTGGAGTCCTTTATAAGAGGATAAAATACATGCAGAAGTAGGACTTCCAGGAAGATGGCGGAATAGGATAGGTCAAGTTCACCTTTGCTCCAAAGAACAGCTAGATAAGGGACAGAAAAATGACCGGGGCAGTGATTCCAAGGTGTAAATGACCTGGAAGGGTTTTCTACATCACATAAGGAGGCCCTGGTTGAAAAAGCAGAAGAATTGAGATGCAGAGAACCACAGACCATCCAGCTAGTGCAAACAGCTTTACGCATGCATTTCCAGACAGAGGCCTGGAGCCCTCAGGAGTGCACGGATAGGGAGATGGGGACAAGGAAAAGGAAGTAAGCCAAACCACGTTCTTTGAACGGGTTACCCTCACGCGCACGCAGCCCCTGCCCCCGTTACCCATTACTCCCCCCACATCCCACAAGCTTGAACCCCGACACCCAAATCCCACCACATTCCAACCACCCCTGCCCAACCCCCTTCCCCACACATCCCCGCCCCACACCCCCAGCTCACATATGCACACAAGCCTGTCCCATCTCGACCCACCTCTCCCCTGCAAGCACACAGTGTCACTGCACCCCTCCTGAGACCCACATACCCTTGGCCAGCCCCTCGACCCCCACATCCCCTCCCTTCCCCCTGCAGGTAGTTTTCTGCTCATCTGGGCTGCAGGCATTCACCTTTATACCTGAGCTGCACCTGCACTCAGGCCATAGAGTTGCGCAGTTTCCCCCAGCTCCCCTTAAGCTCCGTGCACGTGCACAGAAGCCTCCAGCCTGGGAGAGGAGTGCGCGCACACGTACCCACTCACGCTGCGCTCCCACTCACGTCAGGCCCCCTCAGATCTGGGAAAGTGCTGACTGGGCGTCTGGGCCACACCCATCCCCAGCTCATGCAGGCACAATCCCACCTCGCTAACCCTCAACTCTGCACATGTACATACCAGGGCCATGTCCCCCAGACCTGTGCACAGCAGGGCAGTGCCCCTTGGATCCACACACCAGCAGCCACTTCCTCCCTGCCAGGCACCCACATATCCATGCATGGACCTCTTGACCCCTGTACCTCACCCCCCTGCCATACATACATGTACAACCTTGCCCCACCCCAGAGCACAAGTGCCCTCCTCCCACACCTGGCAGGTGCTCTTAGGCACATCTGTGCCACATAACCTCCACACTGCACTAGTGGGCACCTTACTACAGACCACCCCTGCACTTGCGGATCCAAGCCAGGGCCTGGTCCACCCATCATCAACCACCCGACCCATGTCCCACATCCTGAGTGACCTGTGCCCCGCCCCTACCCACTCATGCGTATGCATCCCAGCACAAGGACACACTCATGCCCCAACCTCCTTGTACCCCGACTCGCTCTATTTACCTCACATGATGATACCCATGACCCACATGTTTCATACACTACATCCTGCCCACATACCTGCCCCCATGCATCCACCTCCCAACAGGCCTTAGCTCTGTGTCCCCCATGCCACACCCTGTTCTTGCAGTCCAAGGCCTGTCTGAGCTGCACCTCACCCCCACAGCCCCAACAGTGTACAACCACAACACCGTGACCTGCACCCCACACTCACAGGCACCAGGGACCAGAGTCCCTGACCCATGCATATGCCTGCACTGCAACCCATCGCCACGTTGTTGTGTCCATCCCTACACCCCGCATCCTGCTCCACACCTGTCCCACAAATACAAAGCATTAGACTAATGAAGGAAACCAGCATCTGAAGGAGCCCTATCAAGATATTTACATGCCAAGAAGACAACAGAAGATCACTAATGTTATAAAGATGTAGGCAGATACACCTTAATGACCAAATTAAAGCACCAGAGGAGACACAGACTTTGGAACAACTAATCTAAGTTGTTCATATAACTTTACTAAATAAAATAAGTGGGATAGCTAATGACATAAAAGAGATCAAGGGGAAACTAGAAGAGCATAAAGAGGAATTTGAAATGATAAATAGAAAAATAGTAGATATCACAGAGATTTGAGATGCTATAGACCAAATAAGACATATAGTAGAGACACCCAAGAGCAGATTTGAAGAGGTAGAAGAATAAGTGAACTAGAGGACAGGACAACTGATTTTTAACACACTAAGGAGGAAATGACAAAAAAAGATGGAAAATTTTTAGTTGGATCTCAGGGAAATGATGGACAAAACAAAGCACGCAAATATAAGAATCAATGGTGTCCAAGAAGGAGAAGAGTAAAGGGTTACAAAGATCAGTTGAGGATATAATGAGGGAAAACTTCCCAACCTTTATAAAATACAAAAATATGCGATTCAAAGAAGTCCAATGAACTCCAAATAGAATAAATCCAAATAGGTCTACCCCAAGACACATATTAATCAATCTGTCAAATGTTGAAGAGAAGCAGAAAATCCTGAAAGGGACAAAAGAAAACCAATATACTACACACAAAGAAAACCACATAACACCAAGTTCAAACTACTCAACTGACACTATGGAGGTGAGAAGGCAGTGGTATGATATAGTTAAGAATCAGAAAGACAAATACTTCCATCCAGGAATTCTGTACCCAGCCATATTGTCCTTCAAAACTGAGGGAGAGATTAAAGTTTTCACAGACAAACAAAGGCTGAAAGAATATGTCAACAAGAGACCAGTTCTATAAGAAATATTAAAGGAAGTTCTGCAGGTTGAAAAAAGATGACAGGAGAGGAAGGTCTGGATGAGGGTACAGAATTGAAGAGTACCAATAAGGGTAACCTAAATGATAAAAAGAGAAAGAAGGAAAAGAACATATAGATCCAATAAATAAAATCCAAAGGATAAGATGGTGGATTCAAGAAATGGCTTTACATTAATAACTTTGAATGTTAACAGACTAAACTTACTAAGTAAAAGATACAGATTGGGAGAACAGATTAAGAAATACAATCCAGCTATATGATGCTTATAAGAGACTCTTCTTAGACACAGGGATACAAATAGACGGAAACTGAAAGGATGGAAAAAGATGATCCACCAAGCTATAACCAAAAGAAAGCAGATGTAGCTATGCTAATAGCAGACAAAATAGTCTCTTTAAATGTAAAGACATCATAAGGGACAAAGAAGGACACTGCATATTAGTAAAAGGGACAATTAATCAAGAAGGAATAACAATCATAAATGTCTATGCTCCCAGTCAAGGAGCTCCAAAGTACATGAGACAGACATTGGCAAAACTGAAGGGAGCAACAGACAGATATTTCAACAATAATGGTAGAAGACTTCAATATACACACCTCTCTATTGACAAAACAACCAGACTGAAAACCAACAAGGAAATAGAGAACTTAAACAATTTGATAAATGAATTAGACCTAACAAACATATATAAGTCACTACATCCCAAAACACTAGGATATATATTCTTCTCTAGTGCTCATGGAACATTCTCCAGGGTAGATCATATGTTGGGACACAAAACAGTTCTTTATAAATTTAAAAACATTGAAATTATTCAAAGCACTTTCACTGATCACAATGGAGTGAAGCTGGAAATCAATAACTGTCAAAGAACAAGAACTTTCACAAATATATGGAGATTAAATAACACATCCTTAAACAATGAGTTGGTCAAAGAAGAAATTGCTAGAGAAATCAGTTGCTATCTGGAGGCAAATGAAAATGAAAATACAACATATCAGAACATATGGGATGCCTCAAAGGCTGTGCTGAGAGGGAAATTTGTTACCCTCAATGCCTATATTAAAAAAGGAGAGAGAGCACAAATTGAGGACTTCACTGCTCACCTGGAGGAACTTGAGAAAGAACAGCAAACCAACCCCAATGCAAATAGAAGAGAAATAACAAAGATTAAAGCAGAGTTAAATGAATGGAAGAACAAAAGAACAGTAGAAAGAATCAATAAAATCAAAAGTTGGTTCTTCGAGAAAATCAATAAAATCGATGGGCCACTAGCAATACTAACAAAAAAAAAAGAGAGAAGATGGAAATAAACACAATCAAAAATGAGAGGGGGATCATTACAACAGACCCTGAAAAAAATTTTTTAAAAATCATAAGAGGAGTCTATGAACAACTATATGCCAACAAAGTAGATGACTTAGATGAAATGGAGAAATTCCTGGAAACACACAAACAAGCTACACTGACTCGGGAAGAAATAGAAGATCTCAACAAACCAATCACAAGTAAAGAGATTCAATCAGTCATCAAAAATCTTCCTACAAAGAAAAGGCCAGAGCCAGGTGGTTTCACTTTATCAAACATTCCAAAAAGAATTAATATAAATTCTGTTCAAACTTTTCAAAAAAATTGAGGAAAAAGGAACACAACTTAACTCATTTTATAAAGCTAATGTCATTTTCATACTAAAACCAGGTAAAGATGCTATAAGAAAGGGAAACTACAGGCCAATCTCCCTAATGAACATAGATGCAAAAATTCTGAACAGAATATTAGCAAATCGAATACAACAGCACATTAAAAGAATTATACACCATGGCCACGTGGGGTTTATACCATGACTACAAGGATGGTTCAACACAAGAAAAAGCAGTTGAAAAAATCATACAATCATCTTGATTGATACTGAAAAAGCACTCAACAAAATTCAAAATCCTTTTCTGATAAAAACACTTCAAAAGATAGGACTCAAAGGTAACTTCCTCAGCATGATAAAAGGCATATATGAAAAACCCATAGCTAGCATCATACTCAATGGAGAGAGACTGAAAGTTTTCCCCCTAAGATAGGGAAGGAGACAAGGATGCCCTCTGTCACCACTATTATTCAACATTGTACTAGAAGTTCTAGTGAAAGCAATCAGAAGGAAAAAGAAATATAAGGCATCCAAATTGGCAAAGAAGAAATAAAACTTTCATTACTTGCACATGACATGATATTATACTTGGAAACTCCCGAGAAATCTACAACAAAGTTACTTGAGCTAATAAACAAATTAAGCAAGTTGGTAGGTTATAATATTAATGTGCAAAAATCAGTAATGTTTCTATACACAAGCAGTGATCTAACCAAGTGTTCAATTAAGGAAAAAATTCCATTCAAAATAGCAACTAGGAATGAACTTAACTAGGGATTTAAAGGACTTGTATACAAAGAACTACATAATATTGCTAAAAGAAGATTGAAATAGGTGGAAAGACATTCCATGCTCATGGATAGGAAGGTTAAATGTAGTTACATTATCGATTCTAGCAAAATTGATCTACAGATCAATGCAGAATTGATCTAAAATCCATCAACCTACTTTGTAGGCTTAGAAAAGCTAGTTCTCAAATTCATCTGGAAGGGAAAGAGACCCTCAATAGCTAAAAGCATCCTAAAAAAGAAGAATGAAGTGGGACAATTAACACTCCCTGATTTTTAAATTTATTATAAATCCACAGTGGTCAAAACAGCATGGTACTGGCACAAAGATAGAAATATTGACCAATGGAACCTAATTGAGAGCTCAGAAATAGACCACCAAATCCATGGTAAACTGATCTTCGACAAGGCCCCCAAATCCACTGAACTGGGACAAAATAGTCTTTTCAATGAATGGACATGGGAGAACTGGATATAAATAGCTAGAAGAATGAAAAAGGACCCTTACTTTATACTCTATACAAAAATTAACTCAAATTGGATCGAACACCTAAACATAAGAACCATTACCAAAAAGCTCCTAGAAGGAAATGTAGGGAAACATCTTCAAGACCTATTAATAGGAGGCAGTTTCTTAAACTTTTCACCCAAAGAACAAGCAACAAAAGAAAAAAAATAGTAAATGGAAGTCCTCAAAATCAAATGCTTTTGAGCCTTAAAACACTTTGTCAAAAAGGTGAGGAGGCAGCCAACCCAGTGGGAGAAAATATTTGGAAATCATACATCGGATAATGGTTTGATATCCTGTATATATGAAGAAATCATAAAATTCAACAACAAAAGAACAAGCAATGCAATTATAAAGTGGGCTGAATATATGAATAAACATTTTACTGAAGAGCAAATACAGTTGGCTAAAAAACACGTGAAGAGATGCTAATTCTTATTATGTATAAGGGAAATGCAGATCAAAACTACAATGAGATACCACCTCACAGCTATAAGAATGGCTGCTATTAAACAAACAGGAAACTACAAATGTTGGAGAGGAGGTGGAGAAATTGGGACACTCATGCACTGCTGGTGGGAATGTATAATGGTATAGCTGCTATGGAAGACAGTCTGGTGGTTACTCAGAAAACTAAGTAACAAGTTGCCCTATGACCAGGCAATACCACTACTTGATATATACCCAGAAGAGCTGAAAGCAGTGACACAGAGATTTTCACACCGATGTTCATAGCAGCATTATTCATAATCAGCAAAGATTGAAATAATCCGATTGCCCATCAACAGACGAGTGGATTAACAAATGTGGTATATGCATATGATGAAATATTATGTAGCAGTAAGACTAAATGATATCCTGAAGCACATGACAAAATGGATGAGTCTTGAGGACATAATGCTGAGTGAAATAATCCAGACACAAAAGGGCAGATACTGTATGTTTCCACTTTTATGACCATGGTTAAGGTAAAATCAGATGCTTATAATACAGAATATAAGGGACCTAGAGATACACAGAAGCTTGAGATGGATGAACAGTTTGCTAATGAGGTTGAACTCAATTGTGAGGGATAGACAGAAATGAAGACAATTCACTAAAGGGTCTGTAAGCAATATTACCATATTGAAGGTAAACATGATTGAAAGGGGTTGTATAGACTCATGTGTCTCACCAATTAACACTATAAATATAAATAAATTCTTGCATGAACTACTGCAAAGATATGAATCTTGTACAAAGAGTGTATAATTTGGGGATATAAGAGGAAAACTGCTATTGCATGCTCTAGGGCTGTGTTTAACAGGAATACATTAACACTACCGCAGCCATACCAGAGGTACATAATGGGGAGAGGGCCAAGAGTTCGGGGAAGGGTTGGATTTTCTGATTGGTGAGGGTGTGTTTATTGGCTATCTTTCTCTTGGGAATGATGAAATTATCTGAAATTGGGAGTGTTGATGGACTGTGGACTTTGGACCTTATACATGCAGCCCAGTAGATAGAGGAAGCTGAAAGATGCACTGACTGAGAAGTAGATTGGTGAACATTGGTGTAAACATATGATCAAACATGGTGCCCCTTCAAAAAGGAAGAAAGTTGTGAGGCATGCAATGATGTGAATGAATCTGTGGGACATTTGGTGAGGCAAAATAAGCCAGAAACAAAAGAGCAAAGGTTGTATGGTATCATTTAGAAAATACTCATAAGAAAACTAGGGCCTAGATTGTAAGCTCTCATAGCAGTCACATTTAGTTGGGAGTGGTAATTCTTATTTCTGGATTTTGAGAGGCTGTTTTAAATATGTATAACCTGGTATTTGGAGGTAAGAATGAAGCCAATTGGGTTGGGATTAAGGTAATTCAGAATATGGAATTGCTGGGGTATGGAAGACATTGCATGTATTTTAGAACTTCACCTACTGTTTGAACCCAAAGGAAGAAGGTTTTATTATGCCCAGAATGTAGGTTTTCTGTAGCACATATTCTAGCTCAACCTGTCTGGATAGATCATTTAAACAATCCTAACACAGGAAGCCCAGAATAAGAAGGAGGGCCTTTAATCGTGTATAGCATAATGTAATGCCTTGATATATGACAGGGTGTATTAACCACATATTCAAAAATTACTGGCAAAGTTCCTCAAGGGATGGGAGAGAAATTATGGAACTGTTAAACTTTGCCACTGGGGAAAATCCAGATAAAGTGCCAAACATTAGGAACATCCAAATCAATAGGCCAAGCCCTTGATTTTGAGGTTTGCTCATGTGAAGCTTAAGTGTCACCTCTAAATGACCTTTTTGTTAGATGTGGCCTTTCTCTCTCTAAGCACAGTTCTTCAAGGGAAACCATTGCCCTCTCTCCTAAGTGGGACATGACATCCAAGGATGAAATCCTCCTTGGTGGTGTGGGGGAAGACCTCCAGGGATCAGCCTGGCCCTGGCATGGTGGGATCAACAATGCCATCCTGACTAAAAGGGGAAAAGAAGTGTAACAGATGAGGTATCAGTGGCTGAGAGAGTTCAAATAGATTAAAGAGACTACCTTAGATGTCACCCTTATGCATGCTTCAGTTAAACATTGCTACCTAACATAACTTGCCAAACCCCAACTGTTGTAGTGTGCTAACTGCTAGAATGCGACATACCAGAAATGGAATGGCTTTTTTTAAAAAGGGAATTTAATAACTTACAAGTCCACAGTTCTAAGGCTGTGAAAATGTCCCAACTAAAGCAAGGCTATAGAAATGTCCAATCTAAGGTATCCAGGGAATGATACCTTGGTTCAAGAAGGCCGATGACATTCAGCATTTTTCTCTCAACTGGAATAGGCACATGACAAACATGGCGGCATCTGCTAGCTTTCTCTCCTGGCTTCTTGTTTCATGAAGCCCCTCCAAGGGTGTTTTAATTCTTCATCTCTAAAGGTCTCTGGCTGCATGGGCTCTGTAGCTCTTTCCAAAAGGTTTCTTCTTAAAGGGCTCCAGTAAGCAACCCCACCTTGAATGGGTGGAGACATATCTCCATGGAAATCATCTAAGCAAAAGTTACCACCCACAATTGGGTGGGTCACATCTCCAGGGGAACAATCAAAAAGCTCCCAGCCAGCAATATTAAATGAGGATTAAAAGACATGAGTTTTCTGAGTCCACCACAGACTCAAACTGGCACACCAACCAAAACCATTCCTGCCAATCCTAAAGAATACCTAGGGCATTATACAAGTTTCTACAAAGTTCCATGCATCAGGGTAACTCTCCAAACCTACAACCTCTAGATGGGCCCCTGTACCAGATAAGTCCTTAAATGCAGAGGGGCCAGCCCTTCCAGAACATCAACTAGTTCCATCCCTTTATCCCATATTATAGACAGCCCCTCAACATGAAAAAGTTAGAATGGGCATAGCTCAAATACCCCTAAAGAATGGGAGAAAGATCAAAGGATATGGTAGAGTTATACAGAGAAGGACGGGTTTAACAAATGAGTATGAGTGCTGAATCATTATACTGATATTTCTTTTAGCCTCCAGTACCTTAGAACAGCTAGAAATAAAAACCTAAAATTATGGAAGTGTAACCTATACTGAACTCTGAAATCAGTTCTACAACTAATTGTTCTGCTGTGCTTTGAAATTTGTTGAGTTTTTGTATCTATGTTATTTTTCATGCAAAAAAGAGAAAAAATGTCATTTGTGGTGATAAAAAAATATTTAAGCCTTCTAGCCTCCTATATTCTGGAGCAGCTAGAAGGAAAAATCTGAGATGATGGTATGGTAGCCCATGACAAACTCTGGGATCTGTTCTGCAACTACTTACTACAGAGTGCTTTGAATTATTGCTTTTTTCTTTCATTGCTTTGTATATATGTTATATTATACAATTTTAAAAGTTAAAAAATGTACTTAGAAATTTATTACTTTTTGTATATATGTTCTATTTCACAGTAAAAAACATTTAAAAACACATGCAGATGTATGAGTTTTTTCTTTTTTTTAATTTGTTTTGCTAGAGCGATGCAAATGTTAAAAAAAATTATCATGGTGATAATCATCACAACTATGTGATGATATTGTGAGCCACTGATTGTACACAATGTATAGAATGCTTGTATGTTTGTTTGTTGTGTACAATAAAAATATTTTTTAAAACATATGCAGAAATATTAGAGAGATGAAGTTAAGAAAAGCTCACAGAAGAGAGCCCCATAGAAACTGAGAAAGGGAGCCACTGAACCCTGAAGTTGAAAGCAACAAAATCCGAGAGGGAAGGACCAGCAGATGTTGCCATGTGTGGTAGTTTGGAGCTGTTAGGTACCCCCAGAAGAGGCCATGTTCTTTTCATCCTTCCCTGTGGGGGCAGACCTATTATCAGTGGGGCTTTTTGATTAAATTGTTTCAATGATGATGTTACCCAGCCTACTCACGTTAAGTCTTAATCCTTTACTGGAGTCCATTATGATAGGATAAAAGACAGAGAAGCTGAGAGAGCTTGGAAAGTGAGAAAATACCCTGGGGATGCTAAGAGAGGGCCAACAAAAGCTCTGAGAAAAAGCCACTGGAATCAGAAGCTGAAAGCCACAGAACCTGGCAGAGAAGGGACAGCAGATGCCAGCGATGTGCCTTCCCATGTGACAAAGGAACCCTGATGCCAGCAGCCTTTCTTCAGAGAAGGTATCTTCCTCTTGATGCCTTAATTTAGACATTCTCAAGGCCTTAGAACTGTAACTTCATAAACCGGTAAATCCCCATTGTAAAAGCCAACCCATTTCTGGTATAATGCATTCCAGCAGCTTCAGCAAGCTGAAACAAATTTGCTACCAGATTTGCAAATACCAAAAATGCCAGAGTGGCTTTATAAATAGGTATGGGAAAGTTTCTGGAAGAATTATGAGATGCTTAATTAGAAAGGCCTAGATTACTTTGAAGAGACTGTTGGTAGAAATATGGACGGTGAAGGTACTCTCAGTGAGGCCTTAAACAGAAATGATGAATGTTTTATTGCAAACTGGAAGACCATCATTCTTTTGAAGTGGTAGAGAATTTGGCAAAATTGAATATTTGTGTTGGATGGAAGGGAGAATTTCTGTATAAGTCACAGTAGTGTGATTAGGGACAAATTTGATTATGATTATGAATTCTTGGTAGATGCTTATAAACCCCATGTCCCATCTAGACACTTGTGAGTCCCGTGGGTGACACATACACCCCCCTCCCAGAACTGGGTGCACAAAGCAGGAAGCTTCTGGCACTCTATTATATACACCTCTTCTGGCCATCTAGCTGAATCACTGAGATTTTGTTCAGATTACTCATTGCCAGTAACAGAGCTCCATTGGAGTGGACTCCTCAGCAGAGTCAACACTGAAAAGGTCTAGAAAGAATAAGCTGAAGGAAAAGCAGTGTAGTCTCTCTGTTCCCAGCCTCCTCTGTCCATAACCTTTAGTCAGAGCAGCTGCATTTCCCTGACCTTAATGACCCTTTAGCAACTGTTTGTATGGATCTATCATAATTTTCAGAGCCGATCCCATATAGTTGGTCATTGGCATTGCTTGCAATTTTTCACTATCATGACAAAAACAATATCCAATGAGCATCTCTGTATATTTTTGCTTTGGGATGATGATCACCTGAGGAATTATCTTCTGAGGGTAAATTTCTAGAACAGAGATTGAGAAGTCAAAGGGCATGCATATTTTACATTTTGCTTGGTCTACTTTTGAAGCAAAATTAATGATAGACAGCTATAAAAAGTACTTCTGAAATTGTATGACATCATTTAAATGCCACCATTGAAGTAGTAGTTCCTTATAAATAAAACCTAAAAATACCTGAAGTATATCTTATTTTGATACCAAATATTTTTAGCTACCTGAGCTAAAAACACATCTCTAATGTATAGTACATACTTTCCTCACTTTTTAAGCAGACTATACTAAATATACTTTAATTTTATTACTTTTTTCATTTTCTATTTTTGTGTGTGAAGATTTAGGTCATGGTGAGTATTCCAGTTTGCTAGCTTCTGGAATGCAATATACCAGAAATTGAATGGCTTTTAAAAAGGGTAATTGAATAAGTTGCTAGTTTACCATTCTGAGGCCAAGAAAATGTCCCAATTAAAGTAAGGCTATAGAAATGTCCAATCTAAGACATCCAGGGAAAGATACCAAGGTTCAAGAAGGCCAATGTCACTCAGGGTATCTCTCTCAGCTGGAAGGGCACATGGCAAAGCCTGCTAGCTTTCTCTTCTGGCTACTTGTTTCATGAAGCGCCCCAGGAGCGCCTTTCTTCATCTCCAAAGGTCTCTGGCTACATGGGTTCTCCTCATGGCTCTCATCATTCTGTAGTCGTTCTCTGCTCTCTCAGAATCTCTAGCTTTCTCCAAAATATTTCCCCTTTTATAGGATTCCAGTAAACTAATCAAGACCCACACGAATGGGTAGAATCACGTCTCCATGCAATCAAGTTTAATACCCACAATAGATTGAGTCACATCTCCATGGTGATAACCTAATCAGGTTTCTTTTTTTTTTTAATTGCTTACAGACTTGTTTGTTTGATACTTGTAATTGTTTAAGATACAGTTTATTCAGGTGTTTTGGTCTTCTTTTTCCTCAACACATATATTTTTAAATTTTAACATTTGCTCCCCCATTATTTATTTATTTCTAATACATATGTTTTACTCATCTGTCCATACCATAGATAAAAAGCAGCATCATACACAAGGTTTTCACAATCACACAGTCACACTGCAAAAGCTATATTATTATACAATCATCTTCAAGAAACATGGCTAATCACGTTTCTGACCTATAGTACTTAATAGGGATTAGAAGAAACCAGTGCTCCCATAAGATTGATTAGGATTAAAACATGGCTTTTCTAGGGTACAGAAATCCTTTCAAACCAGCACATTCCACCCTCTGGACTCTAAAAAATACATGTTTTTCCCATATACAAAATACACACATTCTATCACAGTATCAGAAATACTTAACCCATCTCAGTTAGAATACAAATACAATACAAGGTTAAAACTAGTACAGAGTATCAAAGTCAGCTACGGGCAAAATTTCTCCTCTGGTTTGGACCTGTAAAACTCAGAACAAGTTATTTGCTGCCAGCCTACAAAGGAGGAACAGTCATAGGATATATTTACCTATTTTCATAGGGAGGAAGGAACACAGGGGCCACCGGACTCAAGCAGTTTTGAAAACCTGGAGGGAAAACTCCATTAGATTTCGAAGTCTGAGCCTTATTTATCCTCAGGGTTTTAGAAAGCATCAGTCCCACCATAACCAAAGGCCTACACAGTGGATTGCCTCTCTCCTTATGCAACCTTGGGGGACACTGGGAAGACCACCTTTTTCTTGGCTCCACCCTCTCCAGTTATTGGGGCCACACCCGGGCTCTCTGCCATCTCTGGGGCAAATGCTCAATCCCACTATGTGGCGGCAATCAGGCTCCCCCCAAACCCCAAGGAATGTGCTCCACCCTCTCCAAGGCCTGAAGTGGCATGACTCTTCCACTGCAAGGAAGTGGAAGGCCTACTTTCTGCCTTCTGGGCAAACTCACTCTCTCCACATGCTTGGGTGGACCACTTTCTTGGCCCGAGTCTTCTTGACTTCAGACCGCAGCCTCTTTGGCTTTGTCTCCAAAGTTATTTTTCCTCCAATGTGACCCTTCTCTGTCCCTCTCAGTCACGACCGGCAGTGATTCTCTTTATACACTCTCATTGGCCTTCTATGCAGTAGCCTCGGATTGTGCCCCTCAGACACAAGGAGTTTCCACAAATCTTTCCTAGATAACTCCATGTCCAATCCTGGCTTTCTCTGAAATGTCTGACTGGTTCCACATTTGCCAATTGCTCACATGGGGCACCACTTTCTGGGGTCTTCCCTCCTGGAAGCCCAGAATTTTCCAGAATATCAATTTCTGGTTTCTTTGTATCCAAGAGTTCAGTTCTCAGCTAATCTCTTTCCTGTCAAGTTTCACTATAAGCTGTGAGGAGAAACCAGGCTGCACTTTCCATATTTAATTTGGAGATCTTCAGTTAAATATCCAAGTTCATGGCTTTTAAAATCTGCCTTCTAGCCAAAGCCACTAGTCAACTTTGCCAGATTATCTGTCATTTTAAACCAAGGCTCACCTTCCTTCCAGTCTATAACAAGTGTCTCATTTCTGTCTAAGGCTTCATGAGAAGTGTCTTTAGAGTCCACATTTCTACCAACAGTCTCTTCAAATCATTCTAAGCCTTCTCTATCAAGCTCCTCACAACTCCTCCAAAATCTTCCCCTTATTCATTTAAAAAACAGTTCCAACATGTTTAGTATTTGCAAACCACAGCAGCACCCCACTACTCTCATACCAAAATCTGTTCTAGCTTGCTAATTGCCAGAGTGCAATATACCAGAAATGGAATGGCTTTTAAAAAGGGGAATTGAATAAGTTGCTAGTTTACAGTTCTAAGGCCCAGAAAATATCCCAATTAAAGCAAGTCTATTAAAATGTCCAAATCAAGGTATCCAGTGAAAAAAATCTTGGTTCAAGACAGCCAATGATGTTCAGGGTTTCTCTCTTGGCTGGAAAGGCACATGGCAAAGTCTACTAGTTTTCTCTTCTGGCTGCTTATTTCATGAAGCTCCCTGGGAGGCATTTTCCTTCTTCATCTCCAAAGATCTCTGGCTACATGGGTTCTCCTCATGACTCTCGTCATTCTGTAGTCATTCTTTGCTCTCTCAGAATCTCCAGCTTTCTCCAAAATGTTTCCACTTTTATAGGATTCCAGTAAACTAATCAAGACCCACCTGAATGGGTGGAGTCATGTCTCCCCATAATCAAGTTTGATACCCATAATTGAATGAGTCACATTTCCATGGAGATAACCTACTCAAGTTTCTGACCTATATTAGAATAAGGATTAGAAGAAACCATTGCTCCCACAAGATTGATTAATATTAAAACATGGCTTTTCTAGAGTACATAAATCCTTTCCAACCAGCACAATGAGCTTTTCAGATGTGTTTACTTTCACACTAAATGGCCACAGATTCTCCTTTCTTCCTTGCACTATCATTTCCTAGTGTATGGACTACTATAACACTGTCTTCTCTTCTCCCTGCCCCTCTTCCCACTCAGTAATCTAATAGTGCATTACAAGGAGAATTGGGGAAGTAATACGATGATCAAGCTTATTTTTTTAAACCATCATTTATATCCAATTCGAAGCTAGTAGAATCGGACTTGACACCACTTTTACTCCAGTGTTTCCCGTCACTTCTCTGAATCCTTTTGCGTAGACTTCCTGGTTCATAACAGTATGTATTTGGTTGAAATTTTCAAGAATCTAACCTGAGGGTAATGAAGTTGTTATCACCACACAAAGTAAATTCTTATCCATGTGTGATTTGCCTTGAGTGATCTCTGTCCACAAGCCCAGCCTGTCCAACAAAAAGAGGGAAGTAATAGAATTAACAATTTCCGCTCCTGAGGAGAGGGTTTCATTAAGCTATACTTTTCCAGTCATTGTGTCCCATTATGCATTAATTACAAGTCCTATATTCTTATTCTGAAAAGAGTTTTATTTGTCATTGAAATGAGCTATAAGCACAGTGTGCAAAGCACATTTAATGAGAAAAACAAATGCTCATGTAGTAGGGAATTATCTGAACTACCAGTATAACAGTTAAATTCACTCACATACAAACATCAGGTAGGTGTACATAATCAACATGATGTGGAAATTAAAGTAATTTGAGATAATTCAGACCAGAAAAATATGCTCCAAAATCTTTCACTTAATTGTATCAATTATCTAATTGAAGCAAACCATGGGGAACTGAGCTTGAATTATTCTGATAATTGATTTAATTTTCATTTAGTTTTGTGTATGAAAATACACCCCCACACACTCTACACTGAAGCTTTCTATTTAGTGACAAGCTAATGCAGCCTCCACCACTGGAACTGACATGATTTATTATTTGTGGCTCCCTCACACTGGCAATATCCTGACCATAAGATTTCATTGGCATGGGCATAATAAAGTTCTAGTGGGAAAGTTGTGATTTTCTACAACTTGAATTATGTAACTGGGACATTGTTTCCTGAGGGTGAGGAATGAAAAATCCCTTCTGATATAAGCTCACTCACTGATCTTTTACTTTCTGTTCTTAGTTTTTACAAAGTGATTTCTTACCTTTTTGTTATAGCTAACATTTTGCAGGAGAAACTAGAAAACTTATAGTTGGAGACAAGTGAACCAAGAGAGAGTTTCACTGGACAGTTCCACTAATTTAACAAGGAGGTATGCATGTACTGTATCCAGGCAGATTTTGAAAGATCTCACAGCATATCAAACATGCAATTCATCACGTAAACTAAACCCTCAGAACTGACAGTAAGGACCCAATAGTCAGTCTCTCAGCTCTTGGAAGCAAAATACCCTCCTTCTATTTCCTTGCCCAATTATTAGTAACTGTGCTGGTTTTTAGCTATTATATACACAAGAAAAGCTATGTCCTGTAATCCTCATTCAATATTGCTGGGTGGATGTTTCTATTGTTTCCATGGAAATATGGCCCACAATTGTGAGTGGTAACTTTTGATTAGGTGGTTTCCATAGAGACGCATCTCCACTCACTTAAGGTGGGGTTGCTTACTGCAGTCCTTTAAGAGGGAACCTTTTTGAACAAGGCTTTAGAGCCACTGGAACTAACAGAGTCCACACGACCAGAGATCTTTGAAGAGGAAGAAGCAAAATGCTCCCAGGGAAGATTCATGAAACAAGAAGCCAGGAGAGAAAGCTAGCAGACATCACCATGGGCCTTTCCAGCTGACAGAGGTGCTCTGAATCCATGAGTCTTCTTGAGTCAAGGTATCTTTCCCTGGATACCTTAATTTGGACATTCTTATAGCTTTGCCTTATTTTGGAAATTTTCACAGCCTTAAGAACTGTAAACTTGCAACTTAATAAATTCCCTTTTTAAAAGCCATTTCATTTCTGGTATATTTCAATCAGGCAGCTAGCAAACTAATACAGATTTTGGTATCAAGAGTGGGGTGCTGCTGCTGTTTGCAAATACCAAACATGTTGGAACGGTTTTTTAAATGGATAAGGGGAAGATTTTGGAATAATTGTAAGGAGCTTGATAGAGAAGGCCTAGAGTGCTTTGAAGAGACTATTGGTAGAAATGTGGACTCTAGAGATACCTCTGATGAGGCTTTAGACAGAAATGAGGAACGTGTCATTGCAAACTGGAAGGAAGGTGACCCTTGTCTTAAAATGGCAAATAATTTGGCCAAATTGAGTACTGCTGTAGGATGGAAATAAGAATGTAAAGGAGACAATCCAGGATACTTAGCTGAGGAAATTTCCAAACTAACTGTGGAAAACACAGCCTGGCTTTTCCTTACAACTTATAGTGAAATGCCGCAGGAAAGAGATAAGCTGAGAACTTAAGTTTTGGGTATTAAGAAACCAGAAATTGATGGTCTGAAAAACTCTGGACTTCCAGAAAGAGACACCCCATAGAATAATGCTTCACATGAGAATTTAACCAAACATGGAACTAGTCAGCCATTTCAGAAAAAAAGTCAGAATTGGAGATGGAGTTATCCCAGAAGGATTTATGGAAAGTCCTACTGCCTTACGGTTATGGTCCCTGCCTACTACATAGAAAACCAACAAGAGTGTTGTGGGATCTGTATAAATGGAACCACTGCCAATCTGGACTAAGGGAGACAGAAAAGGGACAAATTGAAGGACAAATAACTTCAAAGTCAGAATTATGGAAGCTAAGGTCTGAAGTCACAAAACGTTGGTCCAGGAGAGCAGACCCACCCAAATACTAGGAGGGGGTGAGTTTGCCCTGAAGGCAGAGGGAGGGCCTTCCAACTCGTTGCTCAGGAGGAGTTGTGCGTCCTCAGGCTTGGAGAGGGTGGAGCACACTCCTTGGGGATTGGGGATAGCCTGGCTGCCACCCCATTGTTCTGGAGGGGTTGAGCATGTGCCCTGGAGATGGCTGAGAACCCAGGTGCACTCTGGTGCTTGAGAGCATGGAGCCAAGAAAAAAGGTAGTCTCCCCAGTGTCCCCCAAGGTTGCATTCACAGAGAGGTGGGCCACTGCATAGGCCCTTGTAAAGGATGGGACTGCTGCTTTCTAAAACCCCAAGGATAAATGACTTTCAGACTTTGAAATCTAAAGGTGTTTACCCTGCAGGTTTCCAGAACTGTTTGGGTCCTGTTAGCCCTGTGTGCCTTCCAATTTCTCCCTATGGAAATGGGAATATGTATCCTATGACTGTCCTTGCTTTGTATGTTGGCAGCAGATAACTTGTTCTGAGTTTTACAGTTTTACAGAGCCAGAGGAAAATTTTGCCTTAGGACAGACCATGCCTGTAGCTGACCTTGATGAGATTTTGTACTGTTTCTAACTTTGTCTTGTATGTGTGTTGTTACTGAAATGATTTAAGGCTTTTTGATATTGTTATGGAATGAATTAATTTTGCATTTGGAAAGAACATGTCTTTTTGGGGTCCAAAGGGTAGAATGTGCCAGTTTTGAGCTGTTATGTACCCCAGAAAAGCCATGTCCTTTAATCCTCATTCAATATTGCTGGGTAGGAGCTTTTTTATTGTTTCCAAGGAGATGTGGCCCATCCAATTTTTGGTGGTAACTTTTGATTAGATGGTTTCCATAGAGATGTATCTCCACCCATTCAAGGTGGGGTTGTTCACTGGAGTCCTTTAAGAGGTAGCCATTTTAGAAAAAGCTTTAGAGCCACTAAAGGAAGCCATTGAAGAAGCCTGGTAAGAAAACTAGCAGCTGTCACCATGTGCCTTTCCAGCTGATAGAGAAACTCTGGACATCATTGGCCTTCTTGAACCAAGGTATCTTTCCCTGGCTGTCTTAACTTGGACATTTTTATGGCCTTGCCTTACTTTGGACATTTTCACGGTCTTAGAACTGTAAACTTGCAACTTAATAAGTTCACCTTTTTTAAAGCTGTTCTGTTTCTGGTGTATTGCAATCCACCAGCAAGCAGACTAATACGGTAACTTTAAGTAATTGAGGGCCATCAACCATTTGCTTCTTCAGGCTTTGCCACTAATGGGTACCTAAGGACTATTCACTTCGAATTGGTATCAAAAACAGACACACACAAGTACAGATAATTGTAGGAGGTACTATATTCACCAAACATTTAGTAGTGCTGAGCTAGGCCTTGGTGATTTAAGAGACACACAGTCCCTGCCTTCAAAGAGTCTCCAGAATAGTTGAATGAAGGGAGACAAACAGACTAACAAATTTCAGTCCATGCTCAGAGAGAGTCCCAAGTAGGTAACTAATCACAGACTGTGGGAGCACAGGAGAGGCCCCAGACACAGGCTTGACCCAAGAGCTGGGGAAGGCACACCAAACTTTAGTTTTAGGGTGGTGGGACACTATTTAAAGGTTATAAGCAGGGAAATGATATGATGAGTTCACTCTGGTTCTGTGGTGAAGAAATGGACAGAGGCAGGGGGGGTTGGGGGGACAGCAAAAATAGACTCGGGAGGACTAATTACCAGAATGTGGCAGTGGCGAGGTAAAAGAGGATGTGGTGGAGGGAAGTGGGGGCAGTAGGGTGATGGAGATAATAGGAGAGTTTGGAAAGATATTAGGAGGGACAATTAGTAGGATTTGGTTATCAACTGTATGTGTGTTGGGGTGGTAGTGAAGGAAGACGGGGACGTGCCCAATAATACTCCTTCATTTCTGGCTGGGGCAACTGGGTATATAGTGGCACCATTCACTGAACCAGGAAATGCAGGACAGGGAGAGATTTTGGTGGGAGAAAGGCAAAGAGTTCAGTTTGGAATATGTAGAGTTGGTGGTGTCAACAAGGCATTTAAGTGGACACATATCCAGTAGGCAGTTGGCCATATGTGACCAGGACCTAAGTGGGATATGTGAGTCAGAGGCATTGAATCAAAATCCACTGTACAGAACTAGTAACTTGAAGCTAGAAAGTAGTGTATAGAACATGAAGAGACAATGGTCCAGGATAGAAATGGAAGGAATACCATTGTATAAGGGATGGGCAGAACAAAAGGAGCCCATAATAAGACAGGAATAGCCAAGGAAGTCAGAGAAAAACCTGGGTGTTGGTGTCAGACAGACCAAGATTTGTTTTCCTGCCTTCCTCAGAATTAGCTGTGTCCTTATGCAAATTATTAACTTTGTCTAGCATCATATTTTTCACCTATTAAATAAAAATACAGCTACTTCCATGTTGTTGTTAAAACTAAAGTGATAAATCCAAATGAAAGGAAAGCTTGCGGCATAAAAAGTCACAATGTCAATCATGCAGTAAGGTTTAAATTTACCTATAGATTTGTTCTGGGAAAAGTGGAAACAAATGCAGACTTTTGTTTTTTTTTAAAGATTATTCAATGAAACATTACTTACTAAAGAAAAATCTTAAATGTGGCCTTGAGTTAAACCAAAACTCCCAGAGCACTTGGAGGTGCTTATTTGACAAATATAATTTTTTAAATCCCAAATTATAAACCTTAAGAAACAAGTATAAGAAGAGAACACTGAACCTGAAACTGGCAGAAAGAAGGAAGGCAAAAGATTAGACTGGAAATTAATTTGGTAAAGAATAGAGAAGCAATAGAGAAAATCAATACAATTAAAAACCTGTTTCTTTAAAAGGACAACAAAATTTGCAAACCTTTAGTTAGACTGACAAAGAAACAGAGAGAAGATTCAAATTACTAAAATCAAGAATTAGAGAAGGGGTATTATTACGTCCTACCTTACAGAAATATAAATAATTATGAGTGAATACTATGAACAATTTTATACCAACAAATTAGATAATGAAGATAAAACGGACAAATTCCTAGAAACATATAAACTATCAAAACTGACTCAAAAAAAAAAAATACCTATAATAAGTAAAGGAACTGATTAGTAATAAAAAAAAAAAAAACTTCCCACAAAGAAAAGCCCAGGCTTTCTTGGTGAATTTTATCAACAACTTAAAGAAAAAATAATACCAATAGTTCACAATCTCGTCTAAAAGTAAAAGCTGAGGGAACATTTACCAACTCATTCTGAGACCAGTATTACCCTGACACTGAAACCAGGCAAAGAAATCACAGGAAAGGAAAGCTATAGAGTAATATGTCTTATCAATATAGACACAAAAACTCTTAACAAAATATTAACAAGCAGAACCCAGAAGCACATAAAAAAGATTATACACCATGACCAAATGGATTTATCCCAGAATGCAAAGCTGCTTCAATGTACAAAAATCAATCAATGTATATCCCAGAGTAATTTGGGCAGTGAATAAAGAATAATTGCAAAGTCCCCTTTGAGCTTTGAAAGAAAAAATATTCAACTTCCCCATTTGGAGAATTTCGGAGAGTCTCACAAGCAGTGGGGACAACAAAATCAAAAGGCTGAGCCCTTGACTTTGGGGTTCACACCCATGATACTTTTCCCTGCAAAGGATAGGCTAAGTCTACTTAAAATTAGGCCTAAGAGTCACTCTCAGAGAACCTCTTTTGTTTCTCAGATGTGGTCTCTCTCTCTCTAAGCCAACTTGGCAGGTGAACTCACTGCCTCCCCACTAAGTGGGACATGACTCCCAGAGATGTAAATCTCCCTGGCAATGTGGGGCAGAAATCCCAGGATAAGCCAGGACCTGGCATCATGGGATTGAGAAAAGCTTCTTGACCAAAAAAGGGAAGAGAGAAATGAGACAAAATAAAGTTTCAGTGGCTGAGAGGTTTCAAACAGAGTCAAATGGTAACCCTGAAAGTTATTCTTATGCATTATATAGATATTCCTTTTTAGGTATGGTATATTTGGAGTGGCTGGAGGGAAGCACCTGAAACTACTGAGCTGTGTTCCAGTAGTCTTGATTCTTGAAGATGATTGCTTAAAGATATAACTTTTACAATGGACTAGTTGATTGTGAAAACCTTGTGTCTGATGCCCCTTTTATCCAGGGTATGGACAGATGAGTAAAAAATTATGGATAATAAATAAATAAATAATAGGGGGAACAAAGGGTAAAATAAATTGGGTAGATGGAAATACTTAGTGGTCAATGAGACAGAGGGGTAAGGGGTATGGGATGTGTGAGTTTTTTCACTTTTCTATTTCTTTTTCTGGAATGATGTGAATGTTCCAAAAAGTGGTCATGGTGATGAATACACAGCAATATGATGATATTGTGAGTCATTGATTGTATGTGTGTGAAGATTTGTCGACAAAAATGTTTTTTAAAAAATCAATATAATATACCATATCAACAGAATTTTAAAAACCACATGATCTTCTCAAAAGAGACAGAAAAAGTCAGTTTTGCTGTTAAAATCTAACCCCGTTCAGATTAAGACACTCAATGAACAAGGAATAGAAGAGAACTTCTTCAACCTGATAAAGGGCACCTATGAAAACCCCACCGCTAGCATCATATTTAAGGGTGAAAGACGGAAATCTTTCCCTCTAAGATCAGGACCAAGACAAGATTTTCCCCTCTCACTGCTTCTATTCAACATTGTACTGTAGGTTTTATCCAAAGCAATTAGGTAAGAAAATAAAATTAAAAGCATCTAGATTGGAAAGGGAAAAGTAAAATAATCTCTACTTGTAGATAACATGGTCTTGTTTATTGAAAATTCTAAGTATTCCACTAAAAAGCTGTTAGAACTAATAAACAAGTTCAGCAAGTTTTCGAAAAACAAGATCAATATACAGAAATCAGCTGTGTTTCTACACATCAGCAATGAACTATTGAAAATAAAATTAAGAAAAATTCAATTTATAATAGCATCAAAAGAATGAAATACTTACTATTAATTTCAATAAAGGAAGTACAAGATTTGTCCTCTAAAAGCTGCAGAACATTGTTGAAAGAAATTAAAGAAGACCTAAATAAAAGGAAAGACATCACATAAACACAGATTGGAGGACCTATTGCTAAAATGGCAATACCACTTAAATTAATCTGAAGATTCAATGCAATCCCTATTAAAAAAAATCCAGGTGCTTCCTTTTTTGCAGAAATTGACAAGCTGATCGTAAAGTTCATATGGAAACTCAAGGGACCCAGAATGGCCAAATCAGTTTTGAAAGAGAACAAAGTTCGAGCACTCACATGTCCAATTTCAAAACCTACTACAAAGCTACAGAAGCCAAAACTGTGTGGTAATGGCATAAAGATAGACATATAGATAACAAAATTCCATTGAGAATCCAAAAATGTATCTTCACATTTGCAGTCTATTGATTTTGATAGGGGTGCCAAGACAGTTTAACATGGGAAGGAATAATAGTCTTTTCAACAAACTTTGCTGGAACAACTGGATATCCAAATGCAAAAGAGTGAAGTGGGACCTCTACCTCACAGCATATACAAAAATTAAGTGAAAATGGATAAAAAATATCTAAATTATAAAGCTCTTAGAAGAAAACATTGGAATACATTTCATGACCTTGCATTTGGCAATTGTCTCCCAGATATATCATCTAAAGCACAAGCACCCAAAGCCTAAACAGACAAATGAGATTTCACCGATGTTTTAAATTTTTTTAGTTCAAAAGACACTATCAAATTTTATAGGATATACATGTTACTAGAATAATAATTAAGAAAAACAGCTGTAGGACTTAACAGAATAAACAGTGAACCCTAATGTAAATGATGGACTATATAGTTAATAGTACAATTATAAAAATATTCTCTCATTGATTGTAACAAAGGAACCACTAATGAAAAATGCTGATAATGGGATGAGTATTTGGTAACTCTGAATTTTATGTATGATTTTTCTGTAAATATGCAGTTTCTCTAATTAAAAAATAAAAACACTATTAAGCAAGTGAAAAACAACCCACAGAATGGGAGACAATATTTGGAAACCATGTATCGCATAAGGATTTAATATTCAGAATATATGAAGAATACTTAAAATAAAACAATAAAAAGACAATCCGACTTTTTAAATAAGCAAAGAATTTGAGTAGACATTTCTCCAAAGAAGATAGTCAAATGGCCAGTAAGCACCTAAAAAGATGCTCAACATTGTTAATCATTAGGGAAATGCAAATCAAAACCATAATGAGATACCATTTCATATTCCACTAGAATGGCTATAATAAAAGTGATGGACAATAACAAATGTTGGCAAGGATGTGAAGAAGTTGGAACCCTCAAACCTTTCTGGTAGGAATGTAAAATGTTTTACATTCTGGTAGGAATGTAAAATTTTGCAAAACTGTTTGGTAGCTCCTAAAAAAAGTTAAAATATAGTAACCATATGACCCAGCAATTCACTTCTAGGCATATTCTCAAGAAAAATGAAAACTACATCCATATAAAAACTTGTATAAGAACATTTGTAGCAGCATTATTCATAACAACCCAAAACTAGAAACAATACAAATGTCTATTAACTGATAAATGGATGAAAAAATGTAGTATACCCATGCAATGAGGTATTATTCAGCCATAAAGAGTGAAACCCTGATAAATGCTACAACATGGATGAACTTTGAAAACAATACTAAATGAAAACAGACAGAAAGGACCACATATTGAATAATTCCATGTATATGAAATGTCCAAAGCAGGAAAATTCACAGAGATAGAAAATAGATTAGAGGTTGCCAGGGGGTAATGAGGATTGAATGTTAATGAGTTGGGAATTATTTTGGAGAGTCGATAACAATATTCTGAAATTAGATGGTGGTGATGGTTGCACAACTGTGAATATACTAGAAACTACTGAATTGTATGTTTTAAGAGTGTGAATTTTATATATATGAATTATATCTCGATAAAAAAAAAGCAAAATTAAAAAGAGAATCAGAGGCAATCCAAAACTCCCACCATGTGCATACATGGGCACTCACACACACCTATGGTTTTAAAAATAAGTTGTAAAAAATAGCAGAATAAGTGCATTAGATGACTGGTGTGGGAAAGTTCACTGGGTCCAGTTAGGACAGCCCATGGAAGGAACAGGAGAGTAAAATGTTGGTGTTAAAAGGGAATTTGCATTATAGGGAGCAGGAATCCCACAAAGCCCAGAGGGCAATGCTATTGGAAAGGCTCCTTTATAGTAGGTGGGTGGAAGCAGGTGGGACTACTGGCTTAAAGAGAGACTGTGGAGCAGGTTTGCAGACTGGATTCAGAGGAAGAAAAGATGAAGTGATAACAGGGAGGCATACAGCCAAGGCTACCAGAATGGGAGGCAGGATAAAGAACCGGGGTAGGAGGCAGGGGAGTGAAAGCCAGTGCGCACCCCTAGAGGCAAGGAATTACTGTTCTGAAAACTGAAGGAGTGGTGCTATAGATTTCAGAGGCAGATACGTTAGCTTAAGGAAAACTGCACAAAAAGCACGAAAGTCCAAGGGCGGCTCCCCAATTTGGCATTCTTTCAGAATACCTAGCAGCCCTCCCTAGGCTTGCTATACCTGTTTCAGAGTGTGAGAAAAAGAAATAAATAAATAAAACTGCAATCAGCTACCCAATAATTAAAGAGATTTGGTCACAATACAGACTAGTTTTTATAGTATGAAAAATATCATGTAAACCAGTTATATGATTAGCTACAATAAGTGTTTGAGTAGTCAACTCCATTGGCCATGGGTATTTCTATCTAAAAATGTATTTGTTTCTGCCTAGATGCCATTTTAATATAACACAATATAACATAAGATGGTCTTTAGATGCAAGTTTCAGGAACAGATAAAGATTCTGTAACTGCAGATACAGACATGATGCAGTTGAAATGTGCAAATTGGACACTGATTACTTTGACAGGGCAGTAGTAGGCTTTGGTTTTCCACCTTGGTGAAAATTTGATATAATTTGCACTGTTCCTGGTTGTTTCTCCTTCCTGGAACATCCTTATTCTTGACATCTAGATGGCTAACTCCATCCCTTCTTTCAGGTCCTTGCTCGAGTGTCACTTCCTCAATAAATTCTACACTGACCATCCTCTAGAGAGGATAGATTCCCACCTATAGATCAAAAATCAAAAGAAAATGGATTCTGTGCTCCGGTTTAGGAAAATATGGCTAAGACAGGATGAAACCAGAAGATGAGGTTTGATAGCACAGTACAGCTGCAGATGTTTGAAGAAAGTAATAAGGTGCTAACATTCTAATATGTAGGCAAAAATATAGTGACAGTTGGGCAGGAAGTCTTCTATGTAATTAGTGACAGGCTATATGAAATATCATATGCAATTATCCTAGAAAATTCCCCAAGAAATCTTTAAGTGATTAATATAAATATCATACTACCACGTTAAAATAATGAGCCTTATTCTGAATGACATAAATATTCCTGTTAAAGAAAAGCTTGAAAGATATTCATATTCCTTCTTGGAGTGAAGGAGCCACATGGAAGATGTATTTTAGACAGTGAAATGTTAGAATTTGGGCAACATTTCCATGCTTTGTGTCGACAATGGGTTTTGAACTTGGGAGGCATCTTAATGTAATGGAAAGAACATCGGCTTTGGGGTCCGATGAGGCACGCAATTCTGGCTCTGCCACTTATGTTTTGACCTTCAGCACAGTCTGAGGAGGAAAAAGGAAGAGCAGCACCTCATAAATTAGAGGAACACAGCTTCATGGCCTATAATAATGGAAGTAGCCTGAAATGAGTTCTTGTTTAGATAGAAAAAGAATGAGATCTGTGCTGGGTGAGTGCAATGATCCACGCCAAAGCACACTATTTAGAACCAATTTAGTGGTATCCTGTGAGGCTTCAGAGATCATAAACAAGTTCCATTACTGCTTGATAGAATTAAACAGAGATGTTCAGTTGCATCAGAAAGGAGGTGAAAGAGATGTTCTATCTAAGCATTAACAAGAATTTCCGAAAGCCTCCAGGCCTTTCCATAGCCCTTGATCCCCACTGGATGATGCAATTATATTCTATGAGAATTTAAAAAAATTAAGTTCTATAACTAAATTTAATCTTATAGGGTACAGGGTGGTTCAGTGGTAGAATGCTCACCTTCTATGCGGGAGATCCGGGTTCAATTCCCGGATCATGTTCAAAAAAAAAATCAATCTTATAAACATGTTGACTAATAGTATATCACCATTGAATTTCTATTGCTATCTTTTGCTAAGGTCCTTAGACCAAGTTTTCCATGCTTATAAGTGGTAGAAAGTCATATCTGCTTGCTCTTAACAGGTGGCAAAAAGATAGCACAGCAAGGCAAACAAAATGAATCTAAGAGCACACAATGATAGAAATTTATAAAGAATCAGGTCTTGACTTCTGGCCAAGATTCTATGACCATCTTCAAGAAAAAACAAATAAAAATCAGGGTACATGGTGTGACAAAGGTATTGTGTGCTACTTCTGGCTGTGAGATATTATATGAGAGATGTAACTTTTACATGGAAATGTGGTCACTTGGGGGTCATTTCCATGGCAGATGGCCACATAGAACAGGTGTTTGAAATCCAGAGTTAGTGTTCTATGGTAAGAGGGAGTAAGGGCATATAGACAGAGCCAGACTTTGGAGTCAGCACTGCCTCTAAGTGATCTGTACTTTAGTTCTTTCACCTATCAACATTGACGTATTGCTAACTGCCTTGCAGATTTGTTTTGAGGACTTAATGAATTCATATTTGTAGGGCGTAGCTTACAATAGGTGCACCACAAACAGTTCATTTATTCATTCATGTATTTATCCGACAAATATGTATTGAACATTTTCTGTGGGTGGAAGTCACTGTGCTATGTATTGGAACTACATGGACAAATTAGATAATGTGCCTACTCTGAAGCAAGTCACAATCAAGACAGAAACCTGGAAAGAGACAATGAAGATATAGTACGGAAAATCTGACAATATAAATCTGCATGTATGCTATTTTGAAGGAACAGAGGAGGGTTAGGGATGGCTTCATAAAGGAGGTGATGAGTCTTAAAGGGAAAGGCCTTCCACACGAAGGAAGTAATCTGAGCAAAGGCCCAGTGATGAGAAAGATGAGAAACAACAAGGTATGTGCAGGGTACTATGGCCATTTGGGCATTGCCAAAGCACAGTATATGAGGGAGGGAGTTGCTGGAGGAAAAAACGGAGATGTGGGTAGAGGAAATATTGAAAAGCATTCTTTAACTCTTCCCCTACTTCTCTTCCAGGTAAATCCAGAACATGTAGTTGTTGTAATTATACTTGGAGGAGCAGAATGCTATCCCTTTCTAGGCTGTTTATATGACACATGTGGAAAATAGAAGAGCTACTTTGGGACAAGTTACCTACATTTCCACTTGATAATCAGGAGTCCTAGAATGCATGGAAGAAAAAAAAAACAATTTTCAAGAAGCTAAAGCTCTTGGGTGGGGCTAGAAGACTTAGAAGTCATCTAGCTGTGATGTTAGTCCCCCATTGCAGTAGAGTTTAGGAAGTGATGAGTATAGGCTCTAGATTCAAACAGATCTG
Source organism: Myrmecophaga tridactyla (assembly GCA_004026745.1). Taxonomy (NCBI): domain Eukaryota; kingdom Metazoa; phylum Chordata; class Mammalia; order Pilosa; family Myrmecophagidae; genus Myrmecophaga; species Myrmecophaga tridactyla. The sequence continues at coordinate 62,956 of PVIY010011492.1, forward strand.
GGACTTGAATTTTTCTTATTATGTATGCTACCTTTGGCAAGTAGCTTAACCTCCAGGCCTTAGTTTCCCCATCTGTAAAGTGGGTTTAATGAAATGATGCATATAAAGCACTTAGCAAAGAGCCAAGAACATACAACTGCACTAGGTAAATATGTGATTGCGTTTGCCTGAATGCTATCTGCAAAAAATTGTCATGAAAGAGCAGTGACCCTCAAAGTTGGTTCCTTTTTCCCAATTGTTATTTCCAAACATTCCTCTGAAACCATGGCTTTGACTTCAGACCATTTGAATGGGACTTGCCTATCCTTTAGTAGGACTCCCAAGCTCCTGCATTGTCATGTCAGTGGCCATAATAACTAGGATCATAGCAGACTGCTTTCCTGTCAAGTGGGAAAAGCTATTTTTATTTCCTTCTTCTCCAAATTCCTCTAAAGAGAAGACCATCCAGAGAACCATCAAAATTAGCTCATGCATTATCAAGCAGATAAGAATCTTGTTTTCCGGACATTGCATCTGCACAAGATATTAAAATGTACAGATAAGACTAATCATCTAATTGGGACACAAATGGAAAGATTCATGTTTTTACATGAACATGCTTTGAGTTTTAAATCAATTTCAGAAATGATAGCAGGAAAAAATAATTAGATTTAAATAAGCCTATGTAGCATATTCATTTACAATTTCTTTATATTCAGATAAACTTAGAGAAGAATGTTAAAATCCATGGCTTAAAAAGGCCTTGGCCAAAATGCTAAACATAGAGTTACCATATGACTCAGAAATTCCACTGCTAGGAATATAACCAAAAGAATTGAAAACACATGTTCATGCAAAAACTTGTATTCAAATATTCATAGTAGCATCATTCACAATAGCCAAAAGATGGAAACAACCCAAGTGTCCATCAGCAGATGAAAAGATTAAAAGTGTACATACAATAGAAGATTATTTGGCCATAAAAATGAAGTTCTGATACATGCTACAACATGGATGAACTTTAAAGACATCATATTGAGTGAAATAAGCTACCACAAAAGGACAGATATTGCATGATTTCATTCATATGAAATATCTAGAATAAGCAAATCTATAGAGACAGGAATTAGATTAGTGGTTTCCAGGGACTAGGGGAAAGAAAAGAAGAAGAGGACTGACTGATAATGTCCATGGGCTTTCTTTTGGGGAAATTAAAATATCCTAAAATTAGAGAGAGATGCACAACTGAGAGAATATGCAAAACAAAATTTTGCACTATATATTTTAAATGGGTGAAATATATGGTATGCAAAGCATATCTCAATATTGCTGTTAAAATATCTCATTGGTGTATTCTGTTTATAACTGATTGATTATATTGGAATTTAGAATGTTCATTTTGATTCTAAACACTCACTGCTGCTTACCATGTGTGCTGGTTTGAAGGTGTTGTGTACCCCAGAAAAGCCATGTCCTTAAACCCTGATTCAATATTGCTGGGTGGAAACCCTTTTGATTAGATTATCTCAAAGGAAATGCAATGCTCCCAGCTATGGGCATGACCTTGAGACGAGATTATCTCCATGAAAACATAGTGTGCTCAATTGTGGGAGTGACCTTCTGATTAGATGAGTCTGTGACTCTGCCCATCTAAGGTATGGGGCCTTGATTAGTTTACTGGAGTCTTTAAAAGGGGAAACATTTTGGAGAAACCTCAGAAACGAAAGAGTTGCTCATAGCCAATGCAGTTGCTTGAGAGCAGAAGTGACAGAACCGACAGAGTGAACACGAAACCCAGATGTTTGGAGATTCAGCACCCAGCAGATGTCGCCATGTACTTTCTGATGAGATGTTAAGCAATCCAGAACCCAGAGTTGTGTCCCAGAGGAACCAAGTGAAGGTCCACAGACACCAAGTGAGGAACCCCACAAGAAACAGCAGCTGAAAGCAATGGACCTCAGGAGCAAGGGACCAACAGATGCCAGCCACATGCCTTCCCAGATGACAGATGTATTCCATATGGCATCAGCCTTTCTTTTTTTTTTTAAACTTTTTTATTAATTAAAAAACTTAACAAAAGAACATTAATATATCATTCCATTCTACATATACAATCAGTAATTCTTAATATTATCACATAGTTGCATATTCATCATTTCTTAGAACATTTGCATCGATTTAGAAAAAGAAATAAAACGATAATAGAGAAAAAAAGATTATACATACCATACCCCTTACCCCTTGC
>PVIY010011493.1:0-65172 GCA_004026745.1 Myrmecophaga tridactyla
AACAAAATAAATCCCCTTTTATTAAAAGCCAATCCGTCTCTGGTGTGTTGCATTCCGGCAGCTAGCAAACTAGAACAGTTGCTCATAGAGCACAGATTTATATAAGTTTTTTTGGTTTAGATTTGTACATATTTCCCTTACATTTTAATACAACAAGGAAATTATTTGGTGATTCTTTTAGTGGAAAAAAAATAACTTTGACATCTCAAGTTGGGGGAGAGCAACAACACTAAAAATCTTCTATAATCACAAGTTAATACAGCAAAAATTGTCTCATGTCTCATGTCACTAGTTTAGGATATTAGGTTGTTTTGTATTACTAATTCTAGTCCAAATTACTTTTTATTAGGCAGAAGAAGCTCAACGGAAATTAAAAAGACAAAATAGGGAAGATACAGGTATTTTCAGTTTCTTCTTTCCAAAATCTCATGCCTGTCCCTTTTACTTATTAGATGGTAAGATAAAAGTGGCAAGACTCTTCTGTGCTAGGAACTGTGTATAGGGCCATTTTATAAAACATTGTTTTCTGTTGACTACTATCATTATAATTGTGCTGGGTGAAGTGAAAGATTTAAATACAAAGCTTTCAGAGTGAACATTCTCCTGTTTAAAGGAATAATAAATATGGTAATATAGAAATAATCTGTACTTAGTCACCTGTTGGTTAATGGTTGTGTCTCAGCTCTTAAATCATTTTTAAGGAAATAAAAGGCTTTCCTTTGTACCGCTACTGTTTTTTGTAGCTGTTTTAATGCATTTGAATGACCTTGAGAAAGTAAAAATACCTTTAAGATGTTTGTTAATGAATATTTTTTGAGTGATGGTTTGGGATTTTTTTTAAGTATGATCTACAAAAGAAACCAATAATAATTTTATTTTCAGCACTTCCACCTCCAGTTTTACCTCCATTCTGCCCATTGTTTGCAAGTCTGGTTAACATTTTGCAGTCAGATGTCATGTTGTGCATCATGGGAACAATACTGCAATGGGCTGTAGAACATAATGGATATGCCTGGTCAGAATCCATGCTGCAAAGGGTAGGTTTGAAGTCATTTATTATTTTTATTTTAGTAGCGGAAACCAGAATTCTCTTATCTGTAACTTGTACATGGAAATTTAGGATAAAAATGTACAATGTTACCTTTATTGGAAATACAGTTACTGTTTTTATTTCTTGCAATGAAAATGAGAGCATGACAGAGTTGTTTTATATCATATGATTGTGATGATCTCAGTCCCATTGGCCAGTCTGTCACTGCTTATTGGTTGGTCCTGATCTGTCTTTGTATGTGTAGTACTCTGATATTTGTATAATGTTTTACCCTGTACATTTGTTTCTTATTTAATTCTCTCAAAAAACCCTTCAGTTCACCAATATCTGTATTTTACAGTTGAAGAAATTGAGATTCAGAGACTTATGATCCTATAGCTAATAAGTGGCAAGTCTGGAACCTTATGTTTGCATTTTACTTTATAGCTTTAATGTAAGTCTTTCTTACATTATTATTTCATTGAATTCACACAACACCCCTATGAGTAGATAAAACTTTTTCTATCATATAGATAAGGAAGTCAGGTTTCAGTGAAGTTCAGTTAATTTGCCCACATTACTCAACTAGTACGTGGCATAACAATAATTATTAAGAACTTAATGCCTGCTATATGCCTTATTCTGTGCTAGGCACTTTACATTTAGTATTTGTAATTCTTAGAACTCTAAAGTGTATGTAGCTTGAAAACAGTGAAGAAGCCAAGATTCAAATTCAGGCCAGCTTTCCTCCTAACATATATAAAACCTATATTGCATTAAGAGATAAAAGTATGTCTCTTTCTGAGATTATTAAAATGTAGTCCTTAGAAAGAGAAATTTAACCAGAGCATATCCTAGGCTAGATAATTACATGATAGATGCTTTCAGCTCTGTAGTTATATTACATCAATTACTGGTCACATATGATAGTAATTCTGGTCTATACTGTGAATTTGCTATTGAATTTTCTTCCTGGCTAAAACAGAATTTTTGTTTTCTTTGCTGAGAATTCTTTATAGTATATGTAGCTTAGTGTTTGAATTTAATAAAAATTAGTAGCTTGAATTGCTTTTTGTTGAATTTAGCCTTTTAATTGTTCATCTTTTTTTCAATAGTGAATTGTTTTTTATTACTTATAAAAATATGTACCTGATTTATTTACTTAAAGTTATGAAACATTTTATTTGAGGTGTTACATTTAATTGGAATGGCACTACAAGAAGAAAAACAACATTTAGAGAATGTCATGGAAGAGCATGTAGTAACTTTTACCTTCACTCAGAAGATATCAAGTAGGTATCCACTTTTTTACTAAACTTTTTACTAAATTTTAAGTATGTAATGTAACCTCTTATTTGATCTTAATAGATTTTAATTGAGTTATATTCGATCCAAATATTTGAGACTAGATGTGTACATCTATTACAGGTACTTTATCAGATTTGAACATATTTTTATAAAACTGCGTGGGGTCTACACACTCTTAAAATACACATATTTTCATTCATGGACTACAAAAAATAATGAGAAGTCATTAGTTTGAAATGGGTATAGTACATATAGATATACTTTTCACTTTTTTTTTTTTTTTTTTTTTGCTTGGGCAGGCACTGGAAATTGGAATGGCAGGCAAGAATTCTGCCTGCTGAGCCACTGCAGCCTGCTGGGATATGCTTTTAAAAGAAAAAAAAAAATCAAGATTTCACTTTTATCATTGCTATCTTATAAAAAACATAACATTCTATAGTACTGAATATAAGAAAATTAGCTATAGGGAATTATCACTTTTATATTTTATTATTATATTTTACTTATATATATTTTTATTTTTATTTTTATTTTATAAAATGTGACATTTTTCAGAAGGCCAAGGAGGTATTTCTAGCTTTTTATTATGAAAAATTTCAGACAAGTCAAAATAGTTTCTTAGTAAACATCCACATTCCTTCCACCTTGATTCAGTGGTGGTTAATATTTTGCCACATTTGCTTTTTTGTATTTGCACACTTTTGAACCATTTGTTGTATACAACATAACATTTCATTTCTAAACATTTTAGCAGTTCTCTCCTAAGAAGGACATTATTTGACATCCCATCATCATACCTAAGAAAATTAATAGTAATGCCCAGATATCATCTACTATCTGGTCCACATTCAGATTTTCCCAGCTGTCTCAAAATCTCTTTCATGATCTTTTTATTTATTTATTTTTTTCCTTAGCAAAATCCAGTCAGAGTTTGTGCATTGCTTTTGCTTACATCTTTTGTAATCTTCAGTCTCCTGAACACTTTTTTTTACCTTAGGCATTGACTTTTTGAAAATCCAGGCCAGTTGTTTTATAAGACAGCTCAAATTTTAGATTTTACTGTTTGTTTCCATGTGATGGTGTTTGACCTATTCCATCTCCTCTGTTTCCTATAAACTGGAAAAATGAGTCTTGAGCTTGATTAGCTTTAGGTTAAACATGCTTGGAAAAAATACTCTATAGGTGATGCTTAGTTCTTCATATCACATCACATCAGGAGACACAAAATACTATTAGTGATGTCAAGTTTGATCTCTTGGTTTAAATGGTAACTGCAGATCTCTCCATTAAAAGATGAGTTTTTCTTTTTTTGTGGTTAGCAAGTTAATCTATGAGGTGATACTTTTGTGGGGGGAGGGTGATACTTGACACTGTAAGAATTATCCTATTCCACAACTTTTTACCTTATCAATTTATCAACCACTTATGGTACTTTTTGAACTCAGTTATTTGCCTGAAGAGTACAAAGTAGTGATTTTCTAATTACACAATTCATTCTGCATTTGTTAGTATTTTTTCCTAAGTAAGCAAGCAGTTGGTCTAATAACTGTTACCTGGAATGATGACAAATGTGGATCTTTTTCATTTGTTTAGGTCTTCTTTTTAATATTACTTATGGACTTTTTGTTTCAAGGTTTTATAGTCAGCTATAATCATTCCTTTTGATGCTCAAGTTGTGCCTGGTTTGGTCAGTGGGAGTCAATTCAAGCTGTGTTCTTTGGATTCATCCTATTAGTATTTGAGCATCACTTCGCTTTCTGGCACAAAAGATATTACGGGCTCATCTTGTACTTTCCCTGCTCCAGACCTGTAATCAACCATTTGCTGAGGTGTTTAAATGAATTTATGGTAATATGATAGGAGTTTATGAATCCCTTGAGAGCAAAGGATTATTTCTATAATTTTGTTTAGTGTCATATTCTCTTCCTTTCTTCCTAAATTGAAAATGACTGTGCGAATACTAGGTACTCCAGTTGGAGAATGGAGAGGAAGTAGTCCCACATGTTGCTTCATCTCTAATTTTCCTCATCCAGATTTAATGAAAGAAAGAAGGGAAACTGCTTTTCCCCACAAGCCTTTCCCTACTCTTTTTTCCCTCGATCCTGAGGCTTACTCTTGTGAAGCTTATGTAGTAGCAGAGAAGCTTAGCCTATCTATAGGCATGCCTGAAAGTTACTTTTGGAGGACTCCTTTTGTTGCTCAGATGTGGCCTCACTCTCTAAGCCCAACTCTGCAAGTGAAATCATTACCTCCCCCCTACATGGGACATGACATCCAGGGGTGAAAGTCTCCCTGGTGACGTGGAAGATGACTCCCAGAGATAAATCCGGCCTTGGCACTATAAGAGATCAACAATTCCATCCTGACCATAAAGGGGGGAAAAGGTGTAACTAATAAAGTATCAGTGACCGAGACCATTCAAATAGAGTCAAGAGGCTACTCTGAAGATTGCTGTTAGGCAAGCTTCAATTAGACATTGCTACCTATCATCACCTGCCAAACCCCAACCAGGACCACTCCAGCCAATCCTAAAGAACATCTAGGGCATTATATAAGATTCCACAAGGGTTCCATGCACCAGTGTAACTTTCCAGAAATCTACAACTTCCATATGGGTCCCTGGACCAGTAAGTCCTGAAATCTAGAGGGCCCAGTCTCTCTAAAACATCAGATAGTTCCATCTCCCTATGCCATCTTAGTGACAATCCTTCCAACATGAAAAAGTTAGAATGGCCATAACCCAAACACCTCTAAAGAGAAGGATGGAAAGATCAAAGGTGATAGTGGAGTTATACAGAGAAGATTGGATTTAACAAATGAGTATGATTGCTGAATCATTAAATTAATATCTCTTTTAGTGTCTAGTATCTTAGAGCAGCTAGAAGTAAAAACCTAAAATTGTGGAATTGTAACCCATGTCAAACTCTGAAATATGTTCTACAACTAATTGTGGTGCTGTGCTTTGAAATATATTGATTTTTTTGTATATATGCTATTTTCCACAAAAAAAAAGAAAAAAAGTCAATTGTGATGATAAAAAAATATTTAAGCCTTCTAGCCTCCTATATTCTGGAGCAGCTAGAAGGAAAAATCTGAGAGGGTAGTATGGTAGCCCATGACAGACTCTGGGATTTGTCCTGAAACTACTTGTTGAGGAGTGCTTTGAAAACTATTGCTTTTTTATTTCTTTGCTTTGTATATATGTTATATTATACAATTAAAAAGTTAAAAAAATAATAATTAATTAATTAATTAATTTAAAAAAAAGATCACCTAGTTGAATCTCTTCCCCTTTTAGAAAAGAGGAATATTTAGCAATACTTAAATCAAGAAAATCAGTAATTGGACATTTCTGGCTGCAAAAATGAATTAGCTAAGCCTAAGAGCCACCCGCAGAGAACCTCTTTTGTTGCTCAAATGTGGCCTTTCTCTCTGAGCCAACTCAGCACATGAAATCATTGCTTTCCCCCCTACGCTGGACATGACTCCCAGAGGTGTAAATCTCCCTGGCAGTGAGGAACAGAAATCCTGGGATGAGCCAGGACCTGGCATCAAAGAATTGAGAAAGCCTTCTTGACAAAAGGAGGAAGAGAGAAATGAGAACAAACTTTCAGTGGCTGAGAGATTTCAAGCAGAGTCGAGAGGTTATCCTGGAGGTTATTCTTATCATTATATAGATATCCTATTTTAGTTCATATTGTATTGGCATGCCTGGTGGGAAGTACCTGAAACTATTGAGCTGTGTTCCAGTAGCTTTGATTCTTGACGTCGATTGTGTAACAGTATAATTTATAATGTGACTGTGAGAGTGTGGAAACCTTGTGTCAGATGCTTTCTTTATATGGGATATGGACAGATGAGTAAAAAATATAGATTTAAAAAAAATAACTAAATAATAAGGGGGATAAAGGGTAAAATAAATTGAGTAGATGGAAATACTAGTGATCCATGAGAGGGAAGGGTAAAGGGTATGATATGTATGAGTTTTTTCTTTTTCTTTCTTTTTCTGGAATGATGCAGATGTTCAAAAAAATGATCATGGTGATGAATACACAACTAAATGATGATATTGTGAGCCATTGATTGTATACCATGTATGGAATGTATGTGTGTGAAGATTTCTCAATAAAAATACTAAAATAACAGAAAAATGAATTAGCTAATATTGAATTTAAATATTCTCTTGAGAATATGAACTTGATTTTTATATATTTTTCTTACATATTATTTAGTTATCATTCCTTTTATTTTTCCAACTTAGAACCTGGTGAAGCACCAAACAACTCTCCTAGCATTCTAGCAATGCTGGAAACACTACAAAACGCTCCCTACCTAGAAGTCCACAAAGATATGATTAGGTGGATATTAAAGGTAAAATTTCCTACCATTGTCTGCTTTTTGTGTGAAACATTAAACATTTGCTATTTGTTCATTTTGATAAGCTTTCATATCTTCAGGATAGCTGATACTTTTCTTTTTGTAGACTTTTAATGCTATTAAGAAGATACGGGAAAGTTCATCCACCAGTCCTGTGGCAGAGACAGAAGGAACCATAATGGAAGAGGTATAAGAAGTAAAGTATGGAAATACTGAAAAATTGTAGCAAGTTTACTATAAAAAAATTAAATTTACCTGCACTTAAATTGGTATTATTCACAAACATTTACATTCTAAGAAACATTTGCTATTTGTTTATATTTATTTGTTGTAGCTTTTTTTGGTCCAGTTATTTTTTGTGTGAGCGTTTTTTTTGTTTTTTAGTATGTTAGGTTGATTAAGAAGCCTTTTCACTTGTTTAAATAAGTAACATTGTAGAATAATTTATTTCTGGTTTGGAAAGAAATGCGCATTTAGTATTTAATGGTCTCACTGAGTGAAGTATAATTTCAGAGTCCAAGAGACAAAGACAAAGCTGAGAGGAAGAGAAAAGCTGAGATTGCCCGACTGCGCAGAGAAAAGATCATGGCCCAGATGTCTGAGATGCAGCGGCATTTTATTGATGAGAACAAAGAACTCTTTCAACAGACATTAGAACTAGATGCATCTACCTCTGCTGTTTTTGATAATAGGTAAAAATAATAATAAGTTTTAAGTAATTTTTTAATCTCTAGATAAATGGTTCTCAACCGGGGGTGCAATTTTGCTTTCTGTTGTTGTTGTGTTCTTAATAAGTGCACTTGTAATCCTCAGGTAATTTAGCAGGGTTGATTGGTAAATTTTATGATAGGTAATTTTCCTCCAATTAGAGGAATTAATCTTTTGAAGAGGGTGTCAAGAGGGTAGCAGTGCACTGTCCAGAAATCGAACCTGGGTCTCCCACATTAGAGAAATTAATCTTAGAAATCTGACTTTATTACTATTTCAAATTTATGAACATATCTCTGCCAATAGATAATTCATGTGTGTATTTGAACTTCATCATACAGAAGACCCATAACATTCGTAAAAGAATGAGTACCCAGGGCTCAGCTAGCTGAGTTTCTGGCTTCTGTTTCATATTGGATTGTTGGAAAGATTAAAGGAGGTAGTTTTGATATATATGAAAGACTTGAACACTTAAGTCACCAAAACCCTGTTTGTTGAATGAATATAGACATACCTAGGGCCTACTGTTTTATGAGTAGTATGTTGCAAATTAATATATTATGAATACAGAAACTTCTTAGATTCATTAATACTATTTATCACCTTTTTATTGCAGCCCTGTGGTTTCAGATATGACACTTACAGCACTGGGCCCAGCACAAACATGGGTCCCTGAACAGAGACAGTTTGTTACCTGTATATTGTGTCAAGAGGAACAAGAGGTTAAGGTGGAAAGCAGGGCAATGGTCTTGGCAGCATTTGTTCAAAGATCAACTGTATTGTCAAAAAATAGAAGTAAATTCATTCATGATCCAGGTAAGTCACAGCAAGATCCTCATCCACCCAGTTAATAATAACCGCCACTTAGGGTGCTTGGTGATATACAGAAATTTTATTAATCTAATATTAATTCCATAGGCTTGGACAAATTTTAGGCAGAAACTGTATATTAGGAATTCATTTACAGATGTGTAAACACTCAGGAAAATTAAGTATCTTGCCTGAATTATGTAACTGGTAAATAGCAGGAATTCAAGGAAAAGTTTTTGTGATATATCATTAAATATTTTGGTACTTAATCATTCTTTCCCATTCTTCAGTACACTTATAAAGTCTTAATAATTTTTTAACATTGAAATAAAAATAATTATATTATTTCATGGAAATGATAATGCCAGGGTAGAAGTCTTGAGAACAATAGTACAGTTACCTATGTCACAAGCAATCACTGAGCCAGAATTTGATCTGGAATAGTGATACTTACAGATAGCGTTCACCAGAAAACAGATTCTTGAGATAGAGATTACCATGCAGGACATTTATTTGAGAGCCTTGGAATCAACATCTGTGGAAAAGAAATGAATGAGCAAACTTGGGCAAAGGGAGAAGTTGAGCTATCATGCCATCCAAAGAAAAGCCTCATCCCTGGCAATGTGGGACATAACTTCCATGAATGAGCCTGGCCCTGGCACTATGGGATTGTTGACGTCTTTCTGACCAAAAGAGAGAACCTTAGTTCTGACAAAATAAGGTATCTGTGGCCAAGAGAGTTCAAATAGAATCAGAAGGCTTTTCTGGAGGCTACTCTTATGGAAGCTTCAGCTAGATATTGCTAATTGCCACTATTTGCCAAACCCTAACAAACACCATTCCTGCCAACCCTAAAGAACATCTAGGGCTCTATTTGAGATTCTACAGAAATTTCATGCACTAAAATTACTTTCCAGAAACCTACAACCTCCAAATGGGGCCATGGACCAGATAAGTCCTGAAATGCAGAGGGCCCAGCCTCACCAGATCATCAACTAGTTCCATTCCCCTATCCCATTTTATTGACACCCCTTTCCAACATGAAAAAGTTAGAATGGGCGTAGCCCAAATATCCCTGAAGATTGGGAGAAGGATCAAAGGAGAAGGAAGAGTTATCACAGAGAAGAACAAATGAGTATGGCTGCTGAATCATTATATTGATGTATCCTTTAGTCTCCAGTGTCTTGGAGCAGCTAGAAAGAAAGGCCTGAAATTATGGAACTCTGACCCATACAAAATTTTGAAATCTGTTCCATAACTTCTTGAGACACTGTACTTTGAAGTTTATTGGTTTTTTTGTATATATGTTATATTTCACAATAAAATATATTAAGTGAATAAATGGACCAAATTAAAAATAAGTAGAAAGAAAGACTCACTCCCTGGGTTGCTTTGGTCCTGGGTGATCTTTCAGAGTTGTCCTAAGTTGGAGCAGCAAGCCTGGATCTTCATATCTCAACACTACTCAGTAACTCGTTGTGAGCCATCGGTGGAAGGAGTTGTGACCTCAAGCAAGGCAGTCTTCTCTCAAAGAGAAGTGATGGTTACGGCTGTCACTCCGGCAATTGAGGGAATAAGTCTTTCATTCCTGCAGGGGATCTGGGCTGCACATCATTGTATCTACCACAGATACTTTTATATCTCTACTCTTAGGCTTGTTTTATATGTATATATGACTCAGCTATCCCAGTGGACTTCTTGAGAGCAAGAGCTGTGTCTTAGGAACCATAGCACTTATTTAGCAAGTACATTTCACCTTGTAGGATTGAAAGGAAGTTTGAAAGGCCACTGATAGGATTGCCTTCTCTGTAAAAAGGAAAGTCTTCATACTGTGGCTTTCAAGTCCTCTGGTTAAGAAAGATTGGTCTGCTTCATGTTAAAACATGGTGATTATATGAGTTAGATGATTTTATAAATTAATCTTTCCAGGCCGAGGATAAAATTGCTAATTTTATTTAAACTTTTTTCTGAATAGAAAACCTTGCCTGACTTTAAGTGTATTTTCCAAATGCTTTCACAATTTAAGTTGTAAAATATTTTCTTTATGCTGTGACATTTGCACTGTTGTAATATATAAGCAAATTGATACTTGAGTAAGTCTTTCTGAAATGTTGTAGAATATTTAAAATTGGTTAGAGAATTCAGAAAATTCCAAAAGAAATCAGGCATCCATTTTAGGTTCTTCTTTTTTCTTCTACTTCGCATATAACAAACTAGAGCTAGAACAGAAGATTCTGTCGCCCTCACCTTTTTTTTTTTTTTTTCTTTTTACCTCTCTGGTCTGGAATGCTATCTTAGATATTTTGTTGCCATTTTGGCTTTTACTATAGTTGTGGTTATTCTCTGCATGAGTGTCTTTAAGATAGAATCTCCTCTTAGAAGAGCCCCAATACTGCTAAAATATCTTTCTTGTTATAGATCATTATAAGCCAACTGCCTTGAAGGTAGCAAAAGTCAGCCCCATGAAAATATTCCTTTTTACCTTGAGCTCAGGCAGTCAACAAGAATTGACTTTTTCTCAGGATGGAGGAAATTTGAGTCTCTCAATGCCCTAAAAATGGGAGATGTTCAAAAGATTGTATGGGGCCAGCTGCCATGGCTCAGCAGGCAGAGTTCTTGCCTGCCATATCAGAGACGTTCCATTCCTGGTGCCTGCCCATGCAAAAAAGAAAAGAAAAGAAAAGATTGGATATACTCACATACTGAGTTCTAATTCCAGTTAACCATCGAGGGATGGTTAAATTTAATGAATTTGCTCAGGTTGATGAAATTTAGAGTCCTGCTTTCTAAATGATGCAGCCCTGTGTAAATTATTGGTGTTGTAAATGAAAGAAGTAAATTGGTATTCATTCCATTTCAAGTTTACAAGCCCTTATCAAAGATATCACAATTTGAAGTTTCACATTATAGGAAATTAAATGCTTGGTATTTTGTTTGTTTTATAATGCAGATAAATATGATCCATTATTCATGCACCCTGATCTGTCTTGCGGAACACACACTGGTAGCTGTGGACATGTTATGCATGCTCATTGTTGGCAAAGGTAATTTATATTCTTAAAATTAGTTAAGAGACATTTATTTGAAGGCTCAAAATTGAATTTTTAAATAAAGGATGTTCCATTCTAGAAAAAGGGAGAAGGAACTAAAAATATTAAAGGAAAAAGTCTCCATATTCATTCTCTAATGAATAACAATTAAAATTGGTTTGTTTTGTTGTAGATATAAAGGATCATAATATATAAAATGTATTATATAACTTTATATTGAAATCTCTCCTTCATCCCTTCAAAGAAGGAAGGGATAAGCATTCATATTAGTTGGCAAACTGGGTTTTTACAATGAGATAAACTCTAAAAGAGTAATGTTACCTTCCTTTCTTCTGATCCAGTGTGAACAGCTCTTGATTCTGAAGGTGTTTAGTATTTGCTTTATTACTTCCCAAGACTGTCATGGCTCCCTATGATAAGATGAAATGACTCTGAACTTGTTCAATGTTGGTGCTTTCTATGCTTCTACAAACCCGTACTATTATTCTAGCACCAAGTTCATTGAGTTTTCATGAGCTGCCCCTAGCAAGTAACTACCAGCTCTGAAGAAGTGGCTAGACAGCACTGGAACCAACAAATTTCTGTTGATGCTTTGTGAATATTTGTTTGCAAGGCAGTCATTTTTTATTTTCCTGTTTTCAAACTGTTAACCCATTTTGATGATTAAAGAACTCAAAAATAAAGCGGCAGTGTTAAAATAATTTGGTTCATTTTAAGATTTTCATTTTTGGATTATTTGTGGAAACACTTTATTTAAAATGATGATTATGACTCATATTAAGACAGTTACCATCATTTTTGATACCTCATGTTCTCTAATTATAAAGGTATTTTGATTCCGTTCAAGCTAAAGAACAGCGAAGACAACAGAGATTACGCTTACATACAAGCTATGATGTAGAAAATGGAGAATTCCTTTGTCCCCTTTGTGAATGTTTGAGTAATACTGTTATTCCTCTGCTGCTTCCTCCAAGAAATATTTTTAATAGGTAAGATTTGTTTCATAAAACCTTTATAACAGGCCGCGGTGGCTCAGCAGGCAGGAATGCTTGCCTGCGATGCCAGAGGACGCGGGTTCGATTCCCGGTGCCTGCCCATGTAAAAAAAAAAAAAAAAAAAAGGGCGGGCCACGGTGACTCAGCAGGTAAGAATGCTTGCCTGCCATGCCAGAGGATCCGGGTTCAATTCCCAGTGCCTGCCTATGTAAAAAAAAAAAAAAAAAAAAACCCTTTATAACAAGGCAACAGTTTTCTTTGACAATAATAAACTAAGAACAAAATCACTTGAGGTGAATGCATAAGATCCTCCAGATATTTTCCGAAATAGTAGTTTTTTCTAGCAGACCTGCAAAGTATGATTTTCATTTTTAGAAAGGGGCAGGCCAAAGGTAAGCAGTTTCTTAGTTACCCATAAATACAATGAACATATTAAATTCCTGGGTAATAATGAAAACTAAGTGTCTTTTTTGTTTCTAGTGATCCTGCATTAAATAACTGTACTGTGGAGCCTTCTTCAGTAACCTCCCCTGTACTTTTTAAGAGAGGCTCAGTAAACAGAGGGAGCAGGGATGGCTCAACTGACTTAATTGAATTTTCTAACAAACTGAGTACAGTTTTTGGCCATTTTCTCGCCAGTAGCCTCAGGAGTCAGGCCAAAAGTGAAAATCTGTTGGTGTGCTTAAAATGGAAAATTTCATCATTTCATAATTTTGGAGGTACTTTCGGTTAATAGTAGAATTGGACATATTTTTAATATAAATTCAGTAACTGTCTTCTATTCAAATCTGACCTTTGTTTCTGTTTAAAATTATGCAATTGATCTTTAGTACACAAATACTAATTTAAGTTTTATGAATATGATTCATCTATTTATTCCTGTTCTACTATTTGTTTTCAGTTCAAAATGAAGTCAGATTTTCTCTTCAATTTTAGGAGTTCAAACTATGGTGTCCTATATATGCTATCAGAAAATGTTATTAAAATACCATTAGATTTGAGTATAAGCTCATGCTTTTTATTGATTAAAGAATATCATGGTACATGAGCTTCCTATAAAACTACAACCTTTCTAATTAAAAAAAATACTAAGTGAAAGAAAACAGACTCAAAGTACTTCATATTGTATGTTTCCATTTATATAAAATATAAATATATTTGTAGAGACAGAATTAGATTAGATATATGGAGGCAGAATTATGTAGGGCTAGGGAAGTATAGAGGGATTGGTGAGTGACTGCTAAGGGTGTTGAGTTTTATTTTGGAGTAGTTAAAATATTCTAAAATTGATTGTGCTGATGAATGCACAACTCCATGATTATACTAAAAGCCGTTGATTGTACGCTTTAGATGGACTGTGTGGTATGTGAATATATGTCAGTAATTCTGCTTTTAAAAAAAGAATATCATGATGCTTGTTCACATCTGGATTTGAACTGATGAGTAAATTAATCATTGTTAGGTTAAGGATTAACTGCATATAAGGAGAAATCACCTTTGTTGGATTATAGCTATCTCTTTTGTGGTTGAAGTTTCTTTTTTAACACCATGAGAGTCAACTATAGCATAGATATTATAAACACATGCTTTGGAGTTGACAGAACTGGCTTTGAATGTCGGTTCTCTCCTCTGTAGTGGCCTTTGTCAAGTTACATAGCTCTAAACCTCAGTTTCCTCATCTGTAAAATGGGGACAGTAAATAAGCTATTTCATATGAATATTTTGAAATTAAATCTAATACTGTAAAATTCTTACAATAAAATTCTTTATTTAAGTGCTAGTCACATGATAAGCACTCAGTAAATATTAGTTAGTGATGGTGGTGGTAATTGTAATGGCTAAGAAATAGTAGCAAATTCCAATACTGAAAAGAAAATGATGTTTTTGACAGCTAATGTTAATAGCATCATAAAGACAACAGATTTTTGTTTCTATTGGAAATATCTAATCTGATTTTTTTTAATGCAACACATTTCCCCTAGCTTTTTTTTTTTTAGTATTTGAAGTGTGTTTAAAATATTATGCCCATGATCGTTTAAGGAGTCTTTTTGTATCTTAAATTAAGCAACAACAATAAAATACTAAATACTCTTCTATAATCTTTTCTAGCAGGTTAAATTTTTCAGACCAACCAAATCTGACTCAGTGGATTAGAACCATATCTCTGCAAATAAAAGCATTACAGGTTCTTAGGAAAGAAGAAAGTACTCCTAGTAAGTTCTAATAACCAGCTTTCATTTTTCTGTAAAGTCTGAGATTGTTGGAAAATGTTCTTCCAGAAGAAACTGTTTAAAAGTGTTTTAAAAGCAAACCCTCCTATTTTAAAATTTGACAGTTTAACTTTCTCTGTCTTGAATTAAGACTTTATTATACTGCTCCTTACTCCTCAAAAACACACAAACTCCTGTGAAGTTTATAATAAGTATTTTTATTCCCCCATTTTATTGAAGAGCTTCTGGGGGTGGGGGAGATGTAACTTGAGTATTAAAATGCTAGCTTTAGTTCTCGGTGGGCTAACTCACTTCATTGTTGGCATTACCAAGGCCTTCCCAAAGTTTCATAGACCATACACTGCCCTTATGACCTCAGGAGAAAGCAAAATGAGTAGAAATTTGCATCATTGGTTTTTATGGAAACAAAATAGTGCTACTTCCTTTTCTTACCTTCCATAGTTATGTTCTTATGTCTATACTCATTGGAAAAAGTGCAGGTGACTGAGAAAAGTGCTTGGTCCATCCAAAACAGTTTTTTTCATGCTTTGTATGGATGTTGTGCTAGTTTTTATCTATTAATGGAAATGTTTTTTCTATTGTTTTTTAATTTATTTGACCTATATGACTGAAATTTATAGAAATATGATCATCTGTTGAATAATGGTATAAAATACCTATTTCTATAGCTACTGCCTCTTCAAAGAAATCAGAAACTATGGGTGAATTGCAGCTTCCTGAAGGGTTTAGGCCTGATTTTCATCCTAAGTGAGTAAAATATTTTATTCCTTTTAAATTTGGCACACCAGAACTGAAAAATTAAGTCAGCAATTAATGAGATTATGATTTGTCAAACTAAGAAGCAGAATGTTATAGGATGTTGAGCTTGAATTCTGATATCAAAATTCTGATAAATATATGATATTTATTTTATCAGGTAAAATGATAGAAAAATCTAAGAACCATGTGATATGTTTAACTCTCGTCATCCTCTCCTAATCTGCATGCTGATTCCCTGCTATACCTCTTCATCTGGCTCTCTTTAACTGTACGCTGTAGTACATCGAAATACAAACTGCTCATCTCCCCTATCAAATTCTGCGGTTCTTTCTAATTTCCTTATTTTTATGTATGGCCTTACCAATCTCTTAGTAACCCAGGATCAAAATGAAAGTATTTTCAGCCCTGTTTTCCCCCACAGCCAGTTACTTACAAAGTGCAGTATATATTCTGGAGCCAAATCACTTGGTTCAGTTCCCAGGACTACCACTTAGTAAATAGTCTTGGGTGACTTTGAGCAAATTGCTTGACCTCTCTGTGCCACAGTTCCCTCTTCTGTAAAGTGTTATCTGCCTCATGAGGGTTGAGAATAAAGTGATGTAATATATGTAAAGCCACTTGGAAGCTTTGCCTGGAACATACTAAGCAACTCAAAAAATAGTACTGACAGGCTTAAATAAAAACACATCAGTCCTCTGCCTCTCTCTCACCCATCTCCAGTTCTGTCATTTTGTTTGTTTCTACTGATATATACTTCCATATTTCTAATTATATGCTAATCTGCTATCTTTTGATTTATCATTTGTGGACAGTATCTTTCTGTTCTAGTAATTTAGAACCCTACCCACTTCTCACCATTTTCCCAATAGTTACTTCATAGTTTTTGGTTTTGACATTATAATAACTGTTTTCTACCAATATAAGGTATGTATTATGATTATATTTCCTTTTTTACAAATTTTTGTCTTTCCTGAGGTTAATAATAACCTTGTTTTTTTTCATGTACTTGGTTTTCTATGAATATATTGGGTTTTTTTTTCTAGATGTTAATAGATGTGCCTAGCAAATGCAAATACCACTTCTGAATCTGAATGTTCACATCTGTCAGTTGATCTTTATTCTGGAACCCTCCTTCTCACAGCCTTCTGTTCTCCTTCACCAATCAGAACAGTAGCATAGCTGTCATCCTGAGACTTCCCTTTGCCATGCTCCTTCTATGTCCTGGATTCTATATTGTCCTCTTTCGTAATTAACTCCCTCACTTTTCACAATTGTATCCTTCAGCACATTCCTAAGAAAAGGTGCCTGGATGATAATTTTTTTGAGATTCTGCATGTCTGAACAAATGTTTATTCTATCCATATCCTTGACTGATAGTTTGTGTATAGAATTCTAGGTTAAAAGTAATTTTTCATCTTAATTTTGAAGGCATTTTTTTCCTAACTTCTAGCATCCATTGAGAAAACACTGTTCTCATTCTTGTTTGTTCCTAACTTTATTAGGAAATAATTACTTTTGGAAATTGTTGGGATCTTTTCTTTATGCCCAGGGTTCTGAAATTGCTCTATAATAATTTTGGTTTGTAAACCTTTTTCATTCATTTTTCCCAGATTTTTAATGGACTCTTTCAATCTGGAAATTCATGTCCTTCAGTTCTGAGAATTTGGGGGTTGATTTTCTCCTCTTAGTTTCTCTGTTCTTTGAGATGGTAGTACTTTTAGCTTACTGTTGGCCCACCTGCTCTGCTCTTCAGTTTTCTGTTTTCTACATTGTTTCTGTTAATTTTTATATTGTCTGTGTTTTCTTCTGTCGTTTCTGCTTGTCTGTTTTGGTTTATCTCTTTCACATTTGGATGCTTTCCTTAAATATCTGTTGGCCCTTGGGTCAATATTCATATTCAATATTCAAGAATAAGACATTAGGAATTGGAACCCTCATGGACAGGTTGGAATTTGCTGACTCATGGGCCTCACAGTAAGTTGAATAGGCCATCAGTCTTTCACTTGGGGATCCCTAAAAGTTGCTGTATAGTATAGCTTCTCCCTGAGGATTCTTCCCTGGAGAAATTAAATCTGCGTGGTAGTGGGTATTCTTTGCTGATGTTCTCAGAGCAAGATGGGGAATGGAGTTTAGGAGTCCATAGTTTAGTATATAGAATGTTACCTTAATACCCTGTTCTCAGCCCTTTGCCTCATTCCTGCTAACCCAAGTTGATCATAATTCTTCTCAGGCAGGGACAGTTTGCACTTTAATTCCCCCTTGCATACAACTGTCACTTTATACATGTTTAAGTGGTTAAATTCCGACATAGCAAAGAGCTTTTAAGAAACTCTTAAGCACACTATTTGAACTAATCCTTTACATGGTCATTTCAGGAACCCTTATTCTGAAAGCATAAAAGAAATGCTGACAACATTTGGAACTGCTACTTATAAGGTGGGACTAAAGGTTCATCCCAATGAAGAGGATCCCCGTGTGCCCATAATGTGTTGGAGTAGTTGTGCATATACAATCCAAAGCATAGGTAAGAAATTAAGAGTTGTGTCTCTGTGATTGTGAATACCTTGAGACTGGTGCTCCATTTATCCAGAATATGGACAGATAAGTAAAAAAATATGGATTAAAAAAACTAAATAAATAATAGGGGGGATAGGGGTGAAATAAATTGGGTAGATTGAAATACTAGTGGTCAGTGAGAGGGAGGGGTAAGGGGTATGGGATGTATGAGTTTTTTCTTCTTTTTATTTCTTTTTCTGGAGTGATGCAAATGTTCTAAAAATGATCATGATGATGAATATACAACTATGTGATGATATTGTGAGCCATATGATTATACAGTATGTATGGACTGTATGTTTGTGAAGATTTATTAGTAAAAATATTTTTAAAACAAGTCCCATTCAAACCTGATGTACCCTGATCCTATGACATAAATTGAACAACATCTACTTTAGAAAAAAAAAAGTAGTCTCTTTAAGTCGTAAGCATACTTTGACATGAATTTTGTGTGAAATCCTGTTTTTAAATGAGATACGAAGGTTGACAATAATGAAACAAAGACTTTGAGACCAAAAGTATGGCAAAATACGAGACTGACAGTTTATAAATTAACCACAGCAGCAGAGAACTCATTTTGTCAATTGAAGGACTGTGTTTTCATTTTTACTTTTCATCTGACGTTAATTCTAGTGAAATGACTTAAAGATTCCAAAACTTGACGATATTATGCTTTCTGCAGAACGAATTTTAAGTGATGAAGATAAACCATTGTTTGGTCCTTTGCCTTGCAGACTGGTAAGTTCTTAGTTTACTCAGATCAGGGAAGGGTGGAGTGGAAATTAGATCATTCTAGTTTTTTTGAATTTTAAAACCTATAACGAAATAAAAACAAAAAAAACCTGTAACAGTTATTAAAGTGTGGGTTCACTCCTTTCAAAATAAAATCCATTCTATTTAAGGATATTGAAGAAGTAATGTTCATGAGTAAATATTTCTTGATTTTTATTTTAAATAGATTTTAGCCAGTAACTATACCTCTCTTTTCATCCACGGTACTGATTAAGCACTTGAAAAGATGGGAAAAAAAGTTAAAAACAGAGTGATTATTCTCGAATTTTTAATGATATACTTGGAAATATAGTACAGAAAACACCCTGTAATGTTTTTTGACCAACTTTTATAAGCAACATAAATAATTACAAATACATATCAAAAATGAGTACATTTAGTACAAATTTTTAAAATTTTTTTGCATGAGGAAGAACAAGGGGATGTCATTACTGCAGGGTGCTGAAAATAGATGGTAATTAATATTTTAAAATTTCAACTTATGTGTGAGACTAAAGCAAAGAATGTTTATTTGGTACAAAATTTATATTTTAACTAGTGCATTTCCTAATATAACTTATGTAAATAGTTTGATTGAACACCATAAGTACTTGGAACCTTGGGTAGGACATGAGATTTTGTTGGTTTGTCCAGAGTGATGCCCCGATGAATCCTAAGAGTGATTTAATCAGTGAGTGGAAAAGTGTTTGCAAAGTCCCCTTCGGGGAATGATGAGAACGGGGAGAAATTCAACTTCCCCAAGTTGAATTCTTGATATTCTCACAAGCAGTGTGGACAACCAAAGCTATAGGTTGAACCCCCAGTCTTAGGGTTTGTTCACACGAAACTTAACCCCACAAAGGATAGGTCAAGCCTACTTAAAATTAGGCCTAAGAGTCATCCCCAAGTGAGCCTCTTTTGTTGCTTAGATGTGGCCTCTCTCTCCAGCCAACACAAGCAGCAAATTCACTACCCTCCCCCGTCTACGTGGGACATGAATCCCAGGGTTGTATACCTTCCTGGCAACGTGGGACAGAAATCCTAGAATGAGCTGAGACTCAGCATCAAGGGATTGAGAAAAACCCTAGAATGAGCTCAGACTCAGCAACAAGGGATTGAGAAAGCCTTCTCCACCAAAAGGGGGAAGAGTGAAATGAGACAAAGTGTCAATGGCTGAGAGATTCCAAACAGAGTCGAGAGGTTATCCTGGAGGTTGTTCTTACGCATTAAGTAGATATCACCTTGTTATTCAACATGTAATGGAGAGGCTGGAGGGAACTGCCTGAAAATATAGAGCTGTGTTCCAGTAGCCATGTTTCTTGATGATGATTGAACAATGATATAGCTTTCACAATGTGACTGTGTGATTGTGAAAACCTTGTGTCTGATGCTCCTTTTATCTACCTTGTTCAGCAGACAAGTAGAACATATGGAATAAAAATTAAAAATAGGGGGAACAAATGTGAAAATAAATTTAGTTTGAAATGCTAGTGATCAATGAAAGGGGGGGTAAGCGGTATGATATGTATAAATTTTTTTCTGTTTTTGTTTTATTTCTTTTTCTGAATAGATGCAAATGTTCCAAGAAATGATTATGATGATGAATATGCAACTATGTGATGATATTGCAAATTACTGATTATATATGTAGAACAGAATGCTCAAAATAGGAATGTTTGCATTTGCTTTGTGTTTTTTGGTATTTAAAAAAAATAAAATAAAATAAATTTTTTTAAGTACATTTAATGCCTAGGGAAATGAGGAGTAAAGATAGTCAAGGCTTGGCAATTTTCACTCTTTGGCTAGTGTTTGACAACGTCATACACTACCTGCTGTTCAAGCTTTATAATAGTAGAAGTGCCTTTGAGAGCAAAATTTTCTAATTCATGTAGAATCACCTGAAGAGCTTTAAAAAATGCTCGGGCCCTACCACAGATCAATTAAATCAGAATCTGTGGTGACGGGCCGCTGGTACCAGATTGAGAACCACTGATTTAAGGGCTTAACCAAGAAATGAAAACCAGTATAGTAAGCTTGGTCAATTGTGACGACTCAGCAACTAGTTTGCTGGCTTTTGTTTTCATTGCAAATACCTAGAGTCTCAGGATCTCTTGTTACAGTTTCAGGGATATAAATCCTTTATCAGAGATTCTCAGTTTAGGGTTGTGCGTCAAAATCCTTTTTGGATTACCTCGGCCCCTTCAGACATATTGGATTAGAATGTTTAGTAGTAGGGCCTTATTGAAACTGGCCTGCATTGTATCTTTATAGTAAATCAGCAGAATGGCAATTAACATTTAGATCAATCTTGACTATGATGTTTTATGCTACAATGAATAAGAATTGATAAGTTTATTTATTATTGAAAAGGCAATCACAGATGTGTAGAATGAATAGTTTTGTCTAGTACAAGTAGTTCTTGTACACTTTCTTGATTCTATGTAATTCTAACCTCTTGTCAAAGAGGTTGAAATGCTGTTGATTCTTCTCATTTATTTTTCCTGTTAATGTGATATTGTTGTTAATGTATAATCAGTTTACATCAAGTATCTTTTACATGTTAAACCAGTCTTGCATTCATGGAATAATTTCACCATGATCATGATGTATATTATCCTTTTTACATATTGCTATATTTGATTTGCCAGTGTTTTGTGGAGGATTTTTACATTTATGTTCATAAGAGAGATTGATATGTTACTTCCCTTCCTTCTAATGTCCTTGTCAGGTTTTGGTATTACAGCTAAGCTAGCCTTATAACATACCTTTTATTCTTTAAATTTAATTATGTTTTTTAAAGTATGTAGCCATTAGGGGCGAACTCCCTCTAGTTTCCTGGCCCCACTCTTCAGACTTATACATATCTCCATTCACCTTTCTCTCCTATATCAAATGATAAAAACCTGTCAAAGGTTTATCCTTCCACCTGTTATCTGGCATCTATTCCTTCTTTTACCTCTTTCTATCTTGGCACTTCTCCTGTTGGTTAAACATGCTGATTATCCCTCCTCTTATTTTTCCCCTCCCAACATTATCTTTCTTCTGTCTTACCACCCTGGCATTTTTATTCTTTATTATAGCTAAGCTATTTTAAAGCATATTTCATTGTTTTATAGAGGTAATCCATGTGGTAGAAAAAATGTACAGAGAAAGGAAAAAAACATACATATAGCATTTGCAGTTTTTAATTTCATTTCACATCCTTTCAGAATGCTTGTGTGTGTGTGTGTAATTTTATACACAGCGAAACATCTTTAGAGAATCGTGTACATGGTTTCCATTTCCCAATTTCTTGCTGACTGTTCACTTTCAGCTCCTTCCAATTAGGCTTCCACCCCTCACATTTTTTCACTTTTTGGAGACTACTTTTCCCAAGTTCACCAAATGATCTCAGGATTATCACTTTGGGTGGGCATTTTTCAGCCGTTATCTTATTTGATGTCTCTATTTACTTTACTCTGTTAACTGCTTCCTTCTGAAATTAATTTTCTTGCTTTATTTCCTTGACAATCCTGGTTTCCTTACTACCGCTCTAGCTGTTCCTCCTTAGTCTGTTTTCCATACCTTCCTATAATTGTTGTTTTAAACCCCCACAGTTTTGCCTGTAAGCCTCAATTATCTGATTCTTTTCCCAGCTCAACCTCATCTATATCTTTTGATTATATCAAAATGCTTCCCATATATGTCTCCAACCAGCCCTTTATATTGGACTCAGGTCTGTTATCTTATTGCATGCTTTATTTTTTTAACCTGGATCTCCAAAAGGCACCCCAAATAATAATCCAAATTAAATTATTTTCTTCCAGTAGTCCTCCTTTTAGTTAATGTTACCACTCTCCAACCAGGTGGTGAAAGCAGCAACTTGAAAGTCCTCTTGGATACATTATTTGGCTTCAGCATTCACATCCAGTTGGTCAGCAGTCTGTTAAATTCCCCTCATTCATGTTTGTCCTGTTTCTTCCCTTGCGACTTCTACTTGGTGTTCAACTCCATATCATTTCTTGCCTAAATTATTGTAGGAGTCTCTACCATGAATCTCACCCTTCTCTAGTCCATCATCAGAGGGATTCCTTTCAAAGCACCCTGATCTTACTTCTTTGTGCTTTTACAAACTTCTTACTGCTTATTTCTCCATTATCACCTCCTGCCAAACCCGTGGTTCAGACTTGCAAAATGACTTCTAGCTCCCAAATGCTAGTTTCCAAGCCTTTGAACATTCCATTTCCTCTGCTTAAAGTAGACATAAGTAGAATCCTACCCTTTAGGATAACTCTTAGGGCTTTATCTTCCCTGGAAAACCTCTCTGAGCCATGTTCTGTGAGTTAGATATCCCTTACCTGTAATATCTTCCTCCTTCAATTACCGCCTCCTCTCTTTTCTTCCCTTCTTTCCCCCCAGAACTGTGAGTTCCTTAAGAGAGTGAGTTTCATTTTAAGATGTTCAAAACCAAGATCTAGTGTAGTGGTTCCTCAGTATTTTTTGATCCAACTCTTATAGAAGATTTAGATAATAGAGAATTAAGCAGGAAGGAAAACTCATCACATTATCATCCATCTGTCTTTTCCTTAGAGCATATTTCTACTTTTTTGTAGTTTTTATTTACATGTTGTTTTGTTTCTGCTGTATTCTTCACTTTAAATCAAGAATTTTCTTATTATTGGTACTTAGTTTCCATAACAGCTTTTAATGGCTGCAGAGATCCTGATTTATACAACCATTTCTAAATTGTAAAGTAACAAACATCCTCTCGAATGTAGTTTCCTCAATATTTGAAGTATTTCCCACATTTAGAGTATCCCTTTAGAATAAATATTTTAAAATACTGTGTCAGATTCTTAGCATTCTGTTCTTGCTGTTTGTCTTGATTCATGCATCCTTCTGTTCTTTTCCATAGAGGGCCAGCAGCATAGCGGCAAAGAGATAACGTTTGTTTATTCAGCATATGTGAGATATTTCCCATTCCAATCATTCCATGCTGGAGACATGGCATTTAAGATGTCTGTTCCATCCCATCTTAGAGAGATTTCATTGTACATCCATCTTTGCTTTGACTGATTGTGCTTTGCACTAGCACTTCTGAAAGAACAGAACTGCTTCAAATGCTGCCTTCTTTATTAACTGGATCATTTTCCTTATTTCAGGATGACTGTCTAAGGTCACTCACAAGATTTGCAGCAGCACATTGGACAGTTGCTTCACTTTCAGTGGTGCAAGGACACTTTTGTAAACTTTTTGCATGTGAGTATCAAAACATTTACCAT
Source organism: Myrmecophaga tridactyla (assembly GCA_004026745.1). NCBI lineage: Eukaryota > Metazoa > Chordata > Mammalia > Pilosa > Myrmecophagidae > Myrmecophaga > Myrmecophaga tridactyla. The sequence continues at coordinate 23,857 of PVIY010011493.1, forward strand.
ATATGTTGTAATTTCTCATCCTCTGTGACTCTGAATGGGAATTCTGTCCATTATAAAGGAAATACTTAGTGATGCCATTTCTTATATACAAGGTTATCTTACAAAAAATGATAAATCTAAACTAGATTATATACATTTTAAAAATAATTTAATACTTAAGTTGGTCTATGAAATGTACTAATGTTTTTGTTTTTAAATATTTAGCCTTGATGCCTAACAAGAACCATGAAGATCTTCCGTGCATATTAGATATCGACGTGTTTCATTTATTGGTGGGTGTTTTACAACTTGTGTATGAAGTTTTCTTTGTCTCTCTACATAACTTTACCATAGCCTTGGTGAGTAATGTGGAGACAAATAGGAGAAATTATCATGTGAAGTACTGTTACCATTTTCTGAGAAGCCTCAGAAAAAGTATTAAGAGACTTAATTGAGAAACTCAACATGGGTGTTAAGACACTTAAATTCTAATCCTCCCTCTTTTATTTTGCTTTGTGGCTGAGGCTGGTAATTTTACTTCTTGCTTTTTGCCTATAAGAAGGTAAAAGAACACCAGCAGTGTCAGGGCCGCTGTTGGCCCATACAGTGTCTTTGTGCATTTTTTAAAAGCAGAGCAGATACAGTCCTGTGGTCACACTACTTAGCAGCAAACAGTTTTGGTGTATGATTTAAGGAAAGATACGGCTTCTGAGCAGGTGGAGTCTGGCCTGAATTTCAGCCCACCTCAACCCCACGTGCTATCCCCTTAATCTCTTTGTGCCTCAGATTCTAGACCATTAAATTGGTTAATAACTATCTCATATGATTGTGTGAGAACTCATTGTAATAATCCATGTATAGAACTGAAAGCACTATGAACCTAATAAACATTAGCTGTTATTATTGATCCCATTGCTACTGCTAAAACCACCAGAACCTCCATAAAGGTTAACAGGAAAGCTTGCATTCATTAAGTCTCTGAAGGCTTTCCCATACATTCTCTTTTTGTCCTTCCTTCTTGGCTATTAAGGTGTTAAAAATACATGTATTTTATCTCACAAGATTCAGAAATGTTAACTTTCCTGAAGAGCTCATAAGAGGAGGAGCTGGGATTCATAAGTCTAAAACCCATGTTTTTCTACTACTCCCTAAAAAGTTTCCAAGTGCTGTTTTTATTATTGTCTACAGTAAGCTGTGTATAGGGCAACCATTGGATAAATGAAATGATAGTGTCCATCAGAACCCCTTTGACTCTTAAGTAATTTTAAACTTTAAATTTTAAAGACCTAGTGGAATTGCTTGTAATTATTCTCTTTAACAAAGATTTCTTAAGGGGAGGGGCTGAGTTCATAAGGGAATCACATTAAGAAAATGGAAACATGTTTAGCTGTAAAAGAAAAGGCAATTTGTGTCTGACACTGTTTTTGGTACCTAGGTGGGCTTGGTGCTCGCTTTCCCTGCATTGCAGTGTCAGGATTTTTCAGGAATCAGCCTCGGCACTGGGGACCTTCACATTTTCCATTTGGTTACTGTGGCACACATCGTACAGATCTTACTTACCTCATGTACAGGTAACTTTCTTTTTTATCAGCTTCTTGATGGAAGTGCTTGAATTTTCTCAATTAATTAAAAAGTTTTAGAAAGGTGCTTAGAAAGCATACTATATGAACTATAATTAAGCTGGTTTTTCAATTTATCCTCATGTAAAATGTTTGGAAACAAACTCTCTCATTAAAATCCCCTAGCAATGAGAATGTTTTTATATTTTATTTTATAAGTTCATTAATATTTGAATAGCATGAATGATAAGCCCTTTAGAATTTTAAGTTTTAAGAATTTTTTTTTTTTTTCACATGGGCAGGCACCGGGAATCGAACCCGGGTCCTCGGGCATGGCAGGCAAGCATTCTTGCCTGCTGAGCCATCGTGGCCCGCCCAGAATTTTAAGTTTTAGAATGTCAGTTTTATTTTAACTTAAGTGTTTGTTAATGACCTCATAGGTTTTGCATTTAAACTTCCTGTTTTTAAACATTTTAAGACAATCGGTTTAGCTGATTTTTACCTTCAGCAAGCTGCTTAGCACCCTGAAGCACACTGGCTTCTTCTTCAAAAGCCACTGACTTCAGTCAAATGGAAATTGATTCACCTGAAGGATTACAATTCTTTGTGTTTTGTGGGAATATTTTCATTATTCATATGAATATATTTGTATGCTTAAACAATTTTGACACCACCTCACAGACAAATACAGAGTACTACCATCTCCTTTTTTTCCAGAAGAAGATGGCATGGATCAAGAAAATTCCACTGGTGAAGAAGAATTAGCAGTTCTTGCTTTATATAAAACACTTCGCCAGTATACAGGAAGGTGAGATCTTAATCCTTACCTGATAGGCATTTCTCTAAATATTAGTAGGTGATAACATGAAAAAGGAGTTGTTAAATAACTGTATAACATCCTATAATTAGGCAACCAGTAGCCGATTAACCCACTCTCCTTAAATGTATGTACATAAGTCCCAAATAGCAGTCATCTCTCTTTTCACAACATACTCTTAACTAGAAGGACTTATTAGAATTCCCAGTAATTATTTTCCTCTCCCTCAGTGCCTTGAAAGAAATATACTCAGGCTGGCATCTGTGGAGGAGTGTCAAAGCTGGAATCATGCCTTTCTTGAAATGTTCCGCCTTGTTTTTTCATTACTTAAATGGAGTTCCTTCCCCATCTGAGCTTGAAGGTAATTTTTCTTTTCTCTAAAAGTGCAAGAATTGTTTATAGTCTTCCACTCCAAAAGTTCAGAATGAAGATGACTTGCAAAAATGAAAACCAATTAAAAGATTAGACTGTAGCTAATTGACAGTGATAATATACACATTTATGGAATAAAAGGCATATATATATATGTTTGATTTTATGTGGAATTAGTAAATGTATTAAACATCTGTGTACAGTTTTTTAGATTTACAAAGAACTTCAACAAGAATGTTAGTTTTGCTTTCAAATGTTGTAATGTTCAATTATATGTTGTTCATAAACTGGCTCCCTCAGATTTAAAAAAATGTAAACTCATAATTTTGAAGAGGTATTTTTTTGAAACATCTATGACATTATAAAACTTGAAATACCCATAATTGCACATGAATCCAGTTTTGATGTGGAAATTGATTAGCTCTTTCATGTTTTTTTTTCTATATTCTCATTCATTTCATAAAAGGGGTGTGAAGGTAAACTTGAAGTGTATTGTATCTCATAGTACCTGGCACACATCATAAGGTGCCCACATGTCTCTCTGAAAGATGTTCGCACATCCAGAATAGTTTGGGCTCCCCAGCTATTTTCAGTGATGATTAGCTCAGTGTTTAAATCCATCTCTCATGATAAAACTATCTTATATTTCTGTGCTTTTCCAGAGCACCCATGCGTTAATTTTTTCATCTAACATTCACCCCATGAAGTAAATGATGCCAGTGTACATGTGTATATATACCATTTTACAAATGATAAAGCTGAGATGCCAAGAAATAGTGACTAGTTTGAGGTAGTGGTCGCCTGACTCCACTTTATCCGTTTTGTCATTTTCCATATATCCCTGTCCTGTGTTATCTTGTTAAGCTGTATACCTAGCAAATTTAAACTCTCATCATATTTTTTTTAAGCTCTGCTATTGCTTGCTCCCATGCCGGATCTACTCTTAGTTGTTATGAGTATTATACTTTTCTTATTCTTCTCCATTTGCAGCTACTGGAACAAGCCATTTTGAACATTTATGTCACTATCTTTCTCTACCAAACAACCTCATTTGCCTTTTTCAAGAAAATAGTGAAATGGTGAATTCACTGATTGAAAGGTAATGATTACACACTCTTCTTCGTTATATTGATAATTAACACAGAACCAAATTTTATCACGTATATAGCTAAAATCTCAAATAGTGATCCTGGCAGAATTCAACCCATATAATTCAAACCACACAGTAGGCCTTCTGGGTCTTCGTCTGTGGTACAATTTTTACCAAGCTAGTGAATTGCGTATACAGATTTACATGAAAGAAGAGTAGTGATATAAATGTTTATTTCTTTATGTTGAACTTACTTGTTGGGGCTTTATTGCATAGATCTTTGAAGCTGAAAGAAATCTTCAGGGTGATGTAATCTAGTATCCTCACTTTATATTTGAGAAAGTGGAAACCTAGAGAAATTGACCTAAATATCATATTAAATTAGTGACAGAGTTAAGATTAAAACATGGATAGTCTAGCTCCACATAATATGAGTTTGTCATTAATTTAGACAGGTCTTTCCAGAGTGTCCAAATTAACAGAGTTTTTAGTATATGTTGCTGTTAACTACTAGCATTCTGGCTTTTGGAAAACCATAGGTCATCTTCTGATTTTAAAAGTTTCAGTTAAAATATGTTATTTCTCCAACCTTTTTTTTATGAGGTAGATATATCATATTAAGTCATGACAAGTATTTCTTTCTTGTTGGATTTAGCGGGGAAAAATTCTAGTTCTATAAAAAATTCTAATTTTTATTTTAAAACTAAAAATGTTTTGTGTTTTCTCCTATTGTTTACATTAAAGTTGGTGTCATAACATTGAAGTTAAAAGATATCTAGAAGGTCAAAGAGATGCTATAAGGTAAGTCAAAGATTGTTAAAGATCAGGTTGGGGGACAGAGAGGATGTAAGGTATAAGTACTGTATTCCTTCAATAGTGAATTCTTGTCCTCATACTTTCTTCTTATTCAAATGAAACTGTAAGTTTTATAAAATAATCAGAATTATGAATACAAATATACTATAGTATATTATTCCTGGCAGAGGAAGAAGATAAAATTATGTTTTAGATTATTATTTTAAAAGAAAAACATGGATCTTTTTCTAAGTTTTTCTTAGCTCTTTTTTTTTCCTTTTTTAGAGAAAATTTCAAACTATATGAAAGTGAAAAGAATATAATGAGACCCTGTGTACCTGTCACTCAAATTTAGTAAATATCAAATCATAGCCAATCATTTTTATTTTTATTTTTTCAGTATATTTATTTGAACCAAGATCCAAGTAAGGTCCAATATATGGCAATTAATTGATATGTCTTTTAAGGGTCTTTTAAATTATAGGTTTCTTTTCTTATGTATTTGTTGAAGAAGAGGGGTCATTTTTCCTATAGAGATTTTCATAGGCTGGATTTTTCTGAATATGTCCTCTTGGATTTGTCATTTAACATGTTCTTCTAAAAGCTGTTTCCTGTAATTAGCTTTTGGGGGCTTGATTAGGTTCAGATTCAAGTTCAGTTTTTGTTTAGTTCTCAGTAATACTTTTAGGTGGTATGTGTGCTTTCGTAAGAGGCACATATATCTGATCATCTCTTTTCATGTTAGAAGACTTTGATAATTGTTGCAATTCCTTTGTCACATTAGTGATTGCAAAATGATATGTTAATTATATCATTCCTTTGTTTATTAGCAGAAATAGTTTCTCTATAAAAATTAACTTTCTGGGCGGCTGCCATGGCTCAGCAGGCAGAGCTCCGACCTGCCGTGCTGGAGGTCTGGAGTTCGATCCCTGGGGCCTCCTGCCCATATGCAAATTAAAAAAAAAAAAATTAACTTTCTTAGTGGTAGTAGAATACTTACCTTCCATGTGGGAAACCCGGGTTCAATTCTCAGACCATGCACCAAAAAAAAAGAAAAAAACACTTTCCCTCAACTCTTTAGTCATTCCGAAATACAGTTTGTTTGGAATAGGCATGATAAATTCTTTATTCTTTCCCTTTATTTAGCAATTTTCAAAATAAAGACTTTGGTTTCCTATCCTCTTCCAAAGGTCACCTGTGAGTTTGAGACCTTTTTGGTTTTGTTTTGTTTATTTTGTATCATATGAACTTATTATGTTTGTGTTTCCATCCATTGCAGTTATTGTTTTTATTGATACTTAAATTACCCCATCTTTGGCTGGTGGGTGTCCTTAAGTCCTTTTTTTTTTTTTTTAAATTATTATTATTATTATTATTTAATTTGCATATGGGCAGGAGGCACCAGGGATCGAACTCCAGACCTCCAGCACTGGTAGGTCGGAGCTCTGCCTGCTGAGCCACGGCAGCCGCCCTCCTTAAGTCCTTTTGATCCTAATAATCTTTAAGCACTTCTTTGCTTTCTGCTATGACCAGTTGTTCCAGGTTCCATGGAAATGCGTCTCCACCCATTCAAGGTGGGTCTTAATCCACTTTAACTAGAGTCCTTTCAGAGGGAACCATTTGGAAAAAGCTCAGAGCTGACACAGACAGAGATGTTTGGAGATGCAAAAAAAAAAGTGCCCCCGGGGAAGCTGTTTGAAACCAGAAGCCGGAAGATCAGCAGATACCAGCCATGCGCCTTCCCAGCTGACAGAAGTATTCTGGATGCTACTGGCCTTTCTTGAGTCAAGGTATCTTTCTCTGGATGCCTTAGTTTGGACATTTTTATGGCCTTAGAACTGAAAACTTGTAACTTACTTAATCCTCTTTATAAAAGCTAACCCTTTTCTGGTATATTGCATTCCAGCAGCATTAACACACTAAAACAATACTTTACTACAGAATCTGAAAAAAGCTAATGTAAAAGGAATGAAGAATGGTGCAAGGTGGAGGAGGAGCTTACACATGAATATGTGTCTTTTTTACATACAAGGAAAACTAAAAAGTTAGTTATCTAGATGAAAGAGAGAAATGTAGTTGGGGTTGGAGAGTACAGGGATGGAAGCTTGATTTGACCATGGAACCAAATAAATATTTCAATAATTTATAAAACAAAACTAGGGAAAAAGGCAATATATCAAAATAAAAAACCAAGTTAAATAAGCGTACTATGTATCCAGCTAGTGACCTAACCATACAGAGAAAAACCATTTCAGGCACCTTTAAGCAGTTATTTGATGGCAGATCCCTAGTGGGATATACTAAAAAAAATCTTACTTTTTTAGTAATACTATTGCTGACATTATATTTTGAAATATAGGACAAATCAAATAAATAATTATATTAATGCCATTAGGAACTAAGATTTTCACCATAAATAAAAAAGAGATAGATATAAAATCAAAGAAATAAAAATCCCATAATTCTAAATTTGAATTGGACATTACAGTATAATATCAAGATGTATTTCATCTGAAAAGAAAAAAAATCCTGGCTGTGTCCACTGAAAAGATCAGGAAACAATGACCTCTAGTTACAACATGTGTCCTGCTGCCTGGGTGGGATCTTTTTATTTTCTATTTTTTACTTTTAAAAAGGGATTTTATTAAGTTGTAAATTTACAGTTCTAAGCCTACAAAAATGTCCAAACTAAGGCATCTAGGAAAATATATCTTAATTCAAGGAAGGCCGATGAGCTGGAACACCTCTGTCAGCTAAGAAGTCACATTGGAGGCATCTGCTGGTTCTTTGCTCCTGGGCTCCATTGCTTTTAGCCTCTGTTCCTGTGGGGGTCCCTCATTTTGTTCTCTGGGGCTGGCTTTCATCTCTTGGCTCCCCTTGGTTCTCTTCAGATTCTGGCTTGCTTATTATCTCATGGCGACATCTGCTGGGCTCCAAGCATCTCCAGACATTCTTGTTTCTGTTCTCTGTAGCAACTGTTCTCCAGTCATCTCTCTTGACTCTCAAGTTTCTGTCAGCTTTGTCTCTCTCCAAAATGTTTCTCCCTTTAAAGGACTCCAGTACACTAGTTAAGAACCACCCTGAGTGGGTGAAGTCACATCTCCATCTAATCAGAAAGCCACACCCACAACTGGATGCCTCCCATCTCTGTGGAAATAATTTAGTCAAAAGTTCCCACACTACAGTATTAAATCAGGATTAAAAGAAATGGCTGCCCCCACAAGATTGGATCAGGATTAAAACATGGCTTTTCTGGGGTACATAACATTTTCAGAACAGCGCAATCCACCCTCTGGACCCCCAAAAAAGCATGTGTTTTCCATATAAAAAATGCATTTACTCCATCACAATACCACAAAGTCTTAAAACATTTCAGTAACAATACAAAGTTAAAATCAGTACAGAATTTCATCAGGTCTGTCCTAAGGCAAAAAAATTTTCCTCTGGCTCTGGACCTATAAAACTGAGAACAAGTTATCTGCTGTTGCCAGTATACAAAGGAAGGACAGTCATAGGATGAATGTTCCCATTTCCATAGAGAGAAATTGTAAGAAACACAAGGATCACTGGACCTAAACAGTTCTGGAAGTCTGCAGGACAAACTCCATTAAATTTCAAAGTCTGAGAGTCATTTATCATCCTTGGGGGCAGCCGTCCCACCTTTTCCAAGGGCTTATTACACAGTGGCCCTGTTCTCTCCAAAAATGCTGGGGTGAGAGTTGCAACCTTGGAGAACTGTGGGGAAGACCATTTTTTTCTCAGTTCTATCCTCTCAAAGCATAGGGGCAGCTCCCAGGTTCTCTGCCATCTCTAAGGCCCAGGCTCAACCCTCTCAGAATAAAGGGGTTGCAAGGCTCTCCTTAATCCCCAAGGAATGTGCTCCACCTTCTCCAAGGTCTGAGGTGGCAATACTTTTCCACCCTCTCACTGCTTCCAAGGCAAACTCACCCTTTCTACATGAATGGGTGAGTCTGCTTTCCTGGCCCAAAATTTCTTGGCTTCAGACCTTAGTTTAGTAATTTTTCCTTCAGTTTATCCCTTTTGTGTCCCTTTTGGTTCACACTGGCAGTAGTTCTGTGCATACAGGTCTCACAATAAACTTGTCAATTTTCTGTGCAGTGTACATGGATCACACCTATCACATAGGTGTGATCATATAATAGGACCTTCCATAAATCCTTTCTGGATAATTCCATTTCCAGTGCTAGCTTTTTCTGAAATGGCTGACTAGTTCCTTGTTTGGTTAAATCCCATGTGAGGCACTGTTCTCTGGTGTATCCCTTTCTGGAAGCCCAGAATTTTCCAGACCATCAAGTTTGGTTTCTTTGTACCCGAGTCTAGTTCTGAGCTTATCTCTCTCCTGTCACATTTTACTTTAAGCTGCAAGGATAAGCCAGGCTGCATTTTCCACATTTAGTTTGGAAGGCTCTTCTGCTAAGTATCTAAATTTATCACTCTCAAATTCTGCCTTCCATCCAACACCAGCACATAATTTTGCTGAATTCTCTGACACTGTAAAACAAGGATTGCAATAACACATGCGTCATTTTTGTCTAAGGCCTCATCAGAGGTATCTTTAGAGTCCACGTTTCTACCAAACAACCTGTTCAAAGCATTCTAGTTCTTCTCTGTTCACCTCCTCACAATTCCTCCAGCATCTTCCCCATCCATGTAAAAAGCTATTGCAACATATTTGGTATTTGCAAACTGCAGCCACCCACTTCTCTAGTACCAAAATCTGTTTTACTTTGCAAATGCTGCTAGAATGTAGTATACCAGAAATGAGTTGGCTTTTATAAAGGAGACTTATTAAGTTACCAAATTTACAGTTCTACAGCCATAAAAATGTCCAAACTAAGGCAAGAAAAATCCCTTGAAAGATTCCTTGACTCAGGAAAGCCAGTGGTGTCCAGAACACCTCTGTCAGTGGGAAGTCACATGGCTGATATCCGCTGGTCCTTTGGCTTCTGGTTTCAAACAGCTTCCTCAGGAACATTTTCTTTCTGAACCTCCAAATATCTCTTTCTGTATCAGTTCTGAGCTTTTTCCATAAGGGTTCCCTTTTAAAAGGACTCTAGTAAGTGGATTAAGACCCACCTTGAATGAGTGGAGACACATCTCCATGGAAACCACCTTATCAAAAGATCCCACGCAACAATAGGTCAGCCCCCACAAGATTGGATTATGATAAAGAATATGGATTTTAAAACCAACACAGATACACTATATTGGGTGATAACAAATGTGTTTCATCCCCTTGGTTCTGGCAAATGCATCATCCACAAAAGTCAGTAAATTAAAAGAGATTAACCCTTCTATTTCTTTGCTTTTACAAACATCCTACCCTAAATCCAGATTGTAACCCCCAGTTTTATTAATTTGAAATATATGAAATTCCACTTCTTATGTCAGAAATAGTTGAGTATCAGCAGTCCTATGGCCAGAAAGTTCTTATTTTGTGAAACAGTAGTTCTCAACTTGCAGTATACATCAGCATAATTTGAGGAACTTTTACAAAATACTCAGGCCCTTACCTATCAGATCTACTTTCTCTGAAATTGAGGTCCCAGCATGATATCCCTCAAAAATTCCCCCCAGTAATTCTGGTATGCAACCCTTATTAAGAACCTACTATCTAAAGTAATTCCCCGTTGGTTTAAATTCATTTGCTGTAGTAGTTGAAGCAGTGAAAGGCCACATAACATTGTAATGCTGGGCAGGTGTGTGCACATGGAAGTGGTTGCCACCAAATACTGGATGGATTTGGACCCAAATTTTGTCTGAATTAACTTGTCACAGAATCAAAGTCACCTGGTAGATGTAATTTTTAAAACATCTATTTATTATGCCTTCCTTCGTTTCATTTGTTTCTGCCTTAGCATGACCCCAGTGAGCCTGCAGGTCCCCTCTGTCTTCTGTCACCTCAGTAATGTGGTTGGACTTGGCATCAGTTTGTTGTTTAGAAGCCCAGAGATGAGTATCCTCTTCTGCCCCTCTCTTCCTTCCCAGAGCTACCAAATTTTCACTTAAATGGGACAAATACTAAGCACCGTCACTATTGACCTGATAATTTATTCTGAGCTGTTTAAGTAAAAATGTGAACCTAAAGCCCAGTGTCATTTAAGAATGCTATGTGGTAGTACATGATCATTCAGATTCTGATTCTTCCTTTATTTGTTTTGACTAAATTGAGTTTACCTGTCATTATAACATGGCCTCATGTTAATTGGTTCTTTTTCCTTTTAGCTATCCAAGAGAACCTAACAAACTAATAGACCTTCCAGAGGATTACAGCAGCCTCATTAATCAAGCATCTAATTTCTCGTAAGTTTAGATATTACAGTATTGAGCAGTGCCTACTACTGGAAATATCCACCTACTTCTCTCCCTAGAATTTGAGAGACTTTTTGTTGTTCTTTGTTTTATTTGGGTAGGGAAATAAAAACATCAGTAGTTGGTAGTACTTTACACTGCCTAACTTGTAAAAAAAAATAAGAGGGGTAGGGGGGGTAGTTTGATTCATGAAAGATTACCTGGATGACAGTTTGCACTTTAAAATAATAAGAGCCCTTCACAGTTTTTAATAAATTATTAAATATTTGACATATGAGCAACATAAAGAATAATACAGCAAGTGCTTGTGCACCCAAAACCTAGTGTAAGAAAGAAAACACTACCTAGATAGTTGAAGCTCCCTGTGGATCCCTTCTCAGGTGCATCCTCCCCCTTTCCCCTGCAGAGATTTTACTGTTCTAAATGGGTGTTGGGCATTCCTGTGCATTTATACCTTAACTATATATCTTTATACTGATAAGCAGCATTATTTTGCATGTTTCTTTAAATGGCAGTGTACTGTGCATATTCTTCAGCTTTTTTCACTCATTGTTGGTAAGATTCATCCATGTAGAGCATTAACTTTATTTCTTTTAGTTTGTTTTTTGTTTTTTGTGCTTTTTGGCACATTAACTTTAATTCATTGATATTTTTCTACGGTATAGTTTTTCATTACATGGCAGTAACAGTTTATTTCTCTTTATCTTATTAATGATTGAGTGTTTTCAGTTTGGGTCTCTTAAAAACAATGCTTCTATAAATATCATTGTACATTTTTTGTGTGTGTATGTACATGAGAAGTTCTCTGTTCTATGATAAATTTGCCTGGGCCATCTCAAACTTTACTTGACATTGTAGAATTCTTTTCTAGAGTGATTTTACCCCAATCATCTATTTAAGCCACTCTTTTAGAGAAATTACTTGTTTTCCTTTGTTCTGTGGAGGTGCCCCAAATCAGGTGGTGATAAAAGCAGAGCCCCAACTCTGTGCCTTGTTTGTGGAACCCTGCTGTGCTCTCAGAGCTACTGCTGTCAGACTGAACTGGAAGGGGAGGATGTAGGAGCCTGCACAGCTCATACCTACTCCTGTGGCTCTGGGGTGGGCATCTTCCTGAGGTAAGACCCTACAGCGAGTTTTTTAGCTTTGGATCTGCCTCAGTACATGCCTGGTAAGGTGGTGAACAAGACCACTGTTCTTTGTGTTTTATTTATTTGGAGAACATGGAGAGCCTTGTCTCTTCACATCTCATATTTGGCTTGTGCTGACTCTATTCCCACTTATATCCCTGATTTTCTACCCTAATCCAGTCAGAATTACCCTTCTGTTGTATCCTCATGTTTTTTTGGATTTTACCTCTTATTCATGCATGTCACAGGTTGGCATACAGTTGTATGCATTCAACAATGTGCAACAAATATTTATTTGCTACTTGATATGTACTGGGCATTGAGAATGCAGTAGTCATCAAAGCAGACAAGACCTCTTGCCTTCGTGGAGCTCATTAGCCTAGTGGGGGAGACAGAAAGTAAGGTTGGTAAGAAAGATGAGCATTCTAGTATGTTAGCGATATATGCTAAGGAAAAATTAAACAGGGAGAAGAATATGAAATGGTACCTAAGGGTGTTGAATTTTAGATAGGGAACCAGGGAAGGCTCACTGAGAAGATGACTTTTGAGTAAAGACCTAAAGAAAAGAGAGGGAAATTGTTTCAGAAAGGGAACAGTAAGGAGAAGTGTCGCTGGTTTGGTTGTCTACAAGGGGGAAAGTAATGGGCCTGGTGTGTCCTAGTAAGATCTCTGAGCAAAATGAAAACCACCTCAGAGTTTTGAGCAGAAAAGTGGCATGAGTTTAGTGTCTCTGGGGCATACATTAATTATATCTTAATATCTTAGTATCCCAAGCGCCTGACAATTTCTTGTGGGTCATAGGTTCTCAATAAAGGGTTATTGAATTAAACTGAATTATTAGTTAAAAAAAAAAAGGCAGGCAATATCTCAAAGGGATCAGAGAATAAATGTTTAAATAGCCCTTAGAAGACAGGTAAAAATAGCATTTGTTCTGTGTCTAGCATGTTTCCAGATTCTTTTGGTCATATACAAAGTGAGCCTTATGTCTCAAGTCAATCTAATTCATAATGTCTGGGCACCATTTTTTTAAATGAATAATTTCCTTATATTAGTGGTTAAATTATTACCTATTTTATGTTTAGAAATTATCTTTTTCACACTTAAGAATATTTTAAGTGCTGTTATCACTTGAGCTACTGACTGCTATTCCTAGGTGTCCCTCCTCATCACTCTATTGATTTACAATATAGTCATTTTTATTTACAATACAGTCATTTTAGTTATTTTGAAAACTTTGGGCAGATGTGTTGATATTTTTAAGTGTCTTTGCTGTAAATGCCAATTCTGGTCTTCCAAATCTGGTTTTACTTATTTTTAAGGCTTCAGTCCATTTAGAACTGAATCCTAACTTTGATGACCTGTGAATAAATAGTGTTTTTAAATGGTTTCTCTACAGAGTACGGGAATGTCAGGTGCTATTTTTAGCTGGCAAAACCAAAGGCTGTTTTTATGCTCCTCCTTACCTTGATGACTATGGGGAAACTGACCAAGGACTCAGGTAAGGGCCTATCCTGGGGGGCTGGCTTGGCTGACTCTGGGCCTCCAGAGTCCTTCAATACGGGGTAAATGAAAGATGGGCTGTGTGGTTCTGAGGTCGGCCCTGCTGACAACCATGGAGGCATAGGTGATCCTGGTAGAGAATGTTGCTCTGTAGGCTCTTTTCAGAGGATGGCACCATGGCTGCCTGGTTTACATGAGGGCCATCAGGATAAAGGAGGGAAAAGAATAGGACAAGTGCAACTTCTTCTATTTATCACTCGTAAGAACTGTTTGAATTGTCTTGTGCCATCTGCACCATCAGAACATTACAAAGCTAGCCCATTCTGACTTGTGTGACTTTATATAGAGAAGACTGATGTTCTTCAAGTGACATGAGAGAGCAAATCAATTTAATTAACTGATAAGAAATGTTCTTATCTTGTTATATAAGAATCTGAGAGACAGAGCACACAGGGCACTATAACAGTTTGTTGAGGCTTAGTCAACTGCCAGTTTTGGTAGCTTCTATTATATCATAAGCAAAATGTAACAATTCCCTCAAGCATTATTTAAGAACTTTTTTCAGATCATCTGTTGTTCCCCCAGAAAAATGAAAGTTTTCACTTAGATAAAATTGTCCAGCCTAGAGGACGGAAAGTGAAGGTCTGTAAAAAAAAAGCAAGATAAATAGTGAGCTGCGTCAAGTACTTGCTTAAGAAGTTATGGGCTTTTGCCACTTTCCCATAGCGCTGGAGTGCGGGCTTTGGTAGGAGGAGCTCTGGTTAGAGAATGAGGAATATCGGTGAGCTCTGCACTTGGCCCAGGCGTAAAATCAGCAAAGCCTGTGCTTATGATTAAATTAGAACCCAGAGTTATTCATTTCTGGCTGCTTTTCTCAGACTTCATGACTAAAAGACTTTGCACTCTGAGGAACATTGTTTCTGCTGTAATATTCCTTGCACATCCATCCCCCTTTTCTTTCACATTTACCAATAAAATGGAGAATGGATGGGGTAATTTTAGCCTCTCAGCCCAAACCCTCGTGTTTTACCCTCACTTTAGGTAAAGTAGCTTGTGTACCTTTTCCTCTTCTTTTCCACAAACACTTACTCCCGGATTTGAGCTGTTCCTAGCAAACCTTCAGAGCTAAGTTTAACATCCACAGTTGCCTGCCAAAGAGAAAATTTGCAGCAAGTCTAAAGCTAGTAATTTATAATGAAAGGGTTGGGGTATAATATATAAATAATAGAATGCATCCTGAGTGTTATGTGTCTTTTCCAGGCGGGGAAATCCTTTACATTTGTGCAAAGAGCGCTTTAAGAAGATTCAGAAGCTCTGGCAGCAGCACAGCATCACAGAGGAGATTGGACATGCACAGGAAGCAAATCAAACGTTTGTCGGCATTGATTGGCAACATTTATAATTTCTTCACTACCAAAAACATAAACTTTGATTTTTGTAACCCAGCTGGCTTTTCACGAAAGAGAGTAGGAAATAATAAGGTCTACTGAATTTGGAAATAAATTCTTTATTTAAGCATCCCTTCCCAGTTTTATTTTTATAGTTTCTGGCTCTAGTGATTGAATGAAAAATCTTCCATCAGCAGATTCCTTTGTATCATTTGCTGTTTCCCTCCATTTGTAACTTCTCAGGTTTTAGGATCCAGCAAGGCTTCTCTTCCTGGCTCTGAGCATAGCCCCTGGTTTAGCTGTTTCCAATAATCTAAGCTATTTTATGTTATCTATTATAGTGTATTACAGGCCTGAAGCTGATTTGACAGAGGCAGAAAACAAAGTCTCAAGTCTTTTAGAGTCACACTTCCCTGTCCTTCTCAATGACTTTCAACACTAGGACTCGGCTGATTTGCCCCTCTGCTGAAGGGATCCTAACTCTTCAGAGCGAAGCAGTTCATTGTAAAGGTGTCTGTCGATTGCGAGAGGGTTGGGAGACGCTCATGAGTGAGGAGCCTGTGGTGAGGCTGGGACAAGGTGGCTTCCTAAGATGCTGGATGGTTTTTCACTGCTGTAGAAGGGTGAATTGTTTTCTTCCTTTTTTTGGTGAGACTTTTTGGCTTTGAGAGAAAAACTCACATTAAAGGGCTTTTTGAAAACTTGATGAATATCCTAACTTTTCAGATGGTAATATTCTCTGGTATCATTTCTAAGACTAAATGGAGAGCGTTATCCATCTAGAATCAAACACAAGCAAAAAAAAAAAAAAGAAAAAATGAAACCAAGACCTAGCATTTTGAGGTTCCCCCATCCCCACATCTGCCAGCATTTCCTGGAATAAATGAATGGCTGCTTACCTGCTGGCTCACTTAGTGCATTCCTGGGACTTCCTGTACACACAAGCTTTTTTTTCTTTCTTTTTAAACATTGTTCTCTAAGAGGTGCCTTCCTAGAACCATAGTTGCTTAGTAAAATAGCTTAAAACTATTATATACTACATGACCACTCTCACATGGGACACGTGCTTAAATAATAGCAAGAGAGTGATAGCAGATTTGATGGAGGAACAAATTCTGGGCCTCTCTAAAGTAGGTTAAAGGCAAATAATAAGAGGCTCTTGGAGTTTTTTCAACCAATGCAAGGGACCCTTTCACTCAGTTTTCTTTGAACTGCATCTATAAGTTCCTTGCTACTCATCTATAGATGTCCACTCCCCAGAATACCCAGAAGGAAGGTCAGAAATCCAGACCTTAAGCTAAAATAAGTATGGATACAGAAGCAGTTTCACTGCTTCCTCTCCAGGGTAGTGTGTGAAAGAGCCTCTTCCTCTTGGAAGGATGACATGAGCCCTTCTTGCTGAGAGGAAGACCAACAGAAAGCAAATAAATTAAAATCTAGCTCTCTTCCCCTTTTTTCTGGCCTTTCTCCCTTTTATAAGATCCGATTATTTGGGCTATGGATAGTAGAATAATTTTAATGTTTATTTTGGCCTTTGTCACCTTCTAGTAACTTCAGGCTTTTAAGTCCAGCATCTTTTGGCTTTTCTCCCTAGGTTCACCATGCTTAAATTTAAAATTATTAGACCACAGTTTTCCCTCTGTAAGTGAATTATAAACATCTTCACCAAATCATAACAATCCTCCTTCAGGCCTGGATTCCATTCTCTGAAAATGAATCCACTAAAATAGCAACATAAACACACTTTTATCTCCTGGTGTGTGCACTGTTAAGCTAGTTGTCTACCCTACCTAACGAATCATCTTAGTTTTATGATTTGTTCCGCACGTATTATGTTTATTGTAGAAATGTTTATATAACATGCTTTCCATATCAGGGAAAATCATATCTGTTTAATAAATTGGCTATAATTTTAATATCTATGAACAACTTGTAAAATTTGGAATGTATCATATGTAAAAAGTTTAAAGATATCCAAATAAATGCTTTAGGTGTTGACATTAGTTTGGGTCAGCCCTCATCGTCTTTCTGTTCTGTTCTGTTTCTCATTCTTAAATGCCACAGAAGTGTCCCCCATGTCACCTTGCTGGGACAAGTAAAGTGGGACATCTTAATTAGCTTGAAATTTAAGATGCTTATATGATTAGTGCCAATTATGGCCATTAGCCAAACCATGTTGACCTTCCCAGAGAAAACCTGATCATCATTTCACACGATTAAGTTTCATATTCATCGGTTATGACAGCTTGTGACCTTTCTGAACCATTATTGACCTCAAATCACAAGAAAACAGGTCACTCAAAGTCTCTCCTACAGTGCCAAGACCTGTCTCCAGATTTAAACGCTTCTTGTGTTCATCCTTACCTGCTGCTCTCCAGTTCCTTGTCCTTATACAGTCCCCAAACATTTTCTGCTTATAAAAGACCCAAGTATGAAGGAATCACTACTGTATTTATAGGTGAGTCATTACCTATGAGAGTTCTGTCATGCTTTTCAAAACCTCTAAAGCACCAAACTTAAAAAGGCAGCATTTCCATTTGTGCTTCCCCTGCCTCTTGATAATTAATGCTGCTCCCTGATCTTAATGTCTTCAGTACCAGGACTCCTTGATGCCCTCTGACATGCTCCTTGCTCTGTCCTACTCTTTTTTTTTAAGTAAGGTTTATTGAGATATATTTTACAAACAGTAAAATTACCCTTTTAAGAGTACAGTTTTATGCATCTTCACAAATACATACAGTTATTTAAGAACCACCACAATCAAGAAATATAACAGTTCCTTTGCTCCAGAAAGTCCCCTCATGCCTCTTTGTAGCTATTTTCTCTCCTGTAGTCCCTGGCAACCACTAATCTTTTTATTTTTGTTTTGCCTTTTCCAGAATGTTACATAAGTGAAATTATATCATGTGTAGCCTTTTTAGTCTGGCTTCTTTCACTAAGAAGAACAATGCATTTGTTGCCATCCATGTCTTTGTGTTTCTTTTTATTGCTGAGTAGTAGTCCTTTGTTCAGATGTTTGTGCACTCATCACAAGTGGGCAGTTTTTGGTGCCCATAAATAAAACCACTATAAACATTTACATTTTTTGTAAACCTAAGTTTTCATTTCCCTTGGGGAAATAGCTAGGAGTTGTACTTATACTTAATCTTCCACTCCACACCATCCTTGGAACGCAATATTCTCTAATCTCTGAGTTTGCTCTTTGCACCCATCCTCAATTTTGGAGGACAGGATATAATGACATGAGCAATAAGGACTTGATGTTTCCTCCTTTCAAGCACACTTTATAGTCAATGAGAACTGAAAAGACAGCCTCTTCTCTGGACCTCCCTAGTGTCCCACAGACACATTCTTTTTCCTAATACATGGAGCTGCTGGCCAGTTATTCTGTCATTGGAGCCATCTTTTCATCCAGTAGCTGATGACTGAGAAGACCTGATTAACCTGGCCCACTCCTGCCCCTGGCTAAGCTGCAAACCTGCTGGCCTGGCATCACATGCAAGTTGCCCAGACAAGGAGGGGCAAAGAAGCATGCAGAGCATGCACCTAATCTTATTAACCCGTATTGAGGTTACTCTGGGTTTATTTGTGGCATTGGTGAAGACCTGCCCCCCACCTCTACCCCAGCCCCTGGCCTCATTGCTCAGTACCTGCCTTTTCTCAGTTCTGGATTTGAAACATGTCATAAGTGGCTATGGGTTCTTGAGCTGAGGCCACAATTTCCAGCTCATCCCTCTTCCTAAATTATCAGAATAATTAGCCATTCCCTGCCTCTTCACTATGGAATGTTTTGAAAATAAAAATCCTAAGGCCCTGACTTTACCTCTTACCATAACTTTAAAAACTGGCTGAGTATTGTAAGAAATGAGTTTTCACTGACCTAGGAAAGATTGAATGAATTAAGACACAGGAAAGAACCTAGTACTTGCTGGGCACTGATAGTGGTCAATAGAGATGGGTGGGCAACTCTGTAAGGAAAATTATTACCCTCCCCTCTATGTGGGATATGACATCCAGGGGTGAAAGTTCACTGGCTACAGGGAACATGACTCCCAAGGATGAGCCTGGCCCTGGCACTGTGGGATGCACAATGCCTTCCTGACCAAGAGGGGTAAAAGAAATGTAACAAAATAAGATGTCAGTGGCTAAAAGAGTTCAAATAGAGTTGAGAGGCTATCCTGAGGGCTACTCTTGTGCACACTTAAGCTAGACATTGCTAATAACCAGGGTTTGCCAAACCCCAACCAAAATTCATTCCTGATAATCCCTAAAGAACAGCTAGGGCTCTATCTGAAATTCCACCAAAGTTTCACATACTAGGATTACTTTCCAAAAACTACAACCTCCAGATGGGTTGCTAGGACAAATAAGTTCAGAAACCCATAGGGGCCAGCCTCTCCAAGAATATAAACTAGTTCTGTTCCCCTATCCCATATTTTCAATACCTCTTGAAAATTAAAGGGCAGAGTTCAAATACTCCTCAAGATTGGGAGAAGGAGGAATTATAACAGAGGAGACAGTATTTAACAAATGAGTCTGACTCCTGAATCATATTAATACTTCTTTTAGTCTCCAGTTTCTTGGAGCAGCTAGAAGGAAAAACCTAAAATGTGGAACTGCAACCCATACCAAACTGAAATCTGTTCCATAAACTACTTCTTACAGTGAGTGTACTTTAAAATATATGGCTTTTTTGAAAAGATTACAATAATCTTGAAGTCTCAAACAAGACAGGCTGGTTTTCACTGGCAGCTGTCTGGCTGTCTGAGAAGACCTGCTAAGATGCCAGTAACCCTAAGTTTTTCTGGTAAATAAATTTATCATAGGATCAACTTGCCCTTGATCTTCCCAAAAACTCTCAGATTCTCAAGTTCTTTATGTCTCCCCCACAACCTTGCTGTATATAGACTCATATGTCCTTGTTTAGGGAGATCTGTTTTGGCCAGAGCAGGAACAAAAATGGTACGGAATTTTTGCTTGAATCACTAGATTAAGATTCCCCATATTAAATAAATTCACCTCTTGTCCAAACTAAAAAATGTTGAGGTTATTTGGATAACCTAATGGTAACTGTTCTTGCAAATAAGAAATAGCAAGAGAGAGAAGTGACAGCTGTGCTGTTGAAACAGCTGTGCATGCTCATTAACAATGCTTCCTTTGTGTCACTTTTTTTTTTTTTGAGTAAATGTTAACTTGAATTGATTCTCTTATGATACACACTGTTGAAAGGGCTAAGACACTGGTATAACAAAAGTGATTTTCATACCATATAATTTTTAATGTCTATTGTAGCATTGATATCAGCATAGTTACATACATGGGCCTAGAGCAGCATTTACACAATGGGTCTCAGCATTTTTGAGGGAGGTTGGGAGGGCTCAGGGACCCTCATCAGAGGTGTCAGACTCCCACAGCTTTTTCAATATGGATAATTACTTGGTCTCAAGGAGACTCAAGTCTAATTAAACCTGGAACCAAAGTCTGACAGGATGTCAAAACACCTTTGATCTGGTCCTCTTTCTGGAAGAATTAGAGCTCCGGAACATAACCACAGGCAGCACCAGAAGTCTTACTTTCTCCACAATGAAAAGTCTTAGGACAGCAGTGAACTCAAACTTAATCCAAAGTATCTGTTCCCAAACACCACTGCTTGTCAGAAGCAGAAAGTGGTAGTCCGAGGGCTGTTCCCTACCTGTCTTTGGTCTCCAGCTGCATGGAAAAAGGTTATCTTGATTGTTCATCCAACTAGGCAGTATTATGCTGGGCCCTCCTTTGGTTTGGTCACCAGGGGCTTGGGATATCAGTAAAATCATTCCTTCCCTGAAAGCCTCAATACTTGTTTTCCTGTGGCAAGTGAAAATCCTTGCAAGTTGCTAGTCAAGGAAAATGGGCCATCTCAAAGAATCTTCAGTGCAGAGGCATTCCAGGAATATTGCTTTGTATATCTGGGGAAAGAAATGAGAAGAAGCTCCCAGAGGACTCCTCACCTTCCACTGTAGCCATCTAGCGTCCGGGGGTGGGGGTGGGGGTTATCATGGTCACATGTGTGGGTGTCCCTGAACCCACAAAGGGGCAAGGCCTGTTCTCCAAAGGGAAAACTTGTCTGATTCTTGCCCCTCTTACACGGAAAGAGCAATCCAACCCAGAGAGACGAGCCAAGGGAGAGTACCCTGCACCTTAGGCATGGGTGTCACTGGAACATGCCAACAATCTGACTTCCTTGGCCCTTTCCCTCCTGGTTAAATGGAGACATGCAAATGTGATGAGAAAGCAAGGATCTGGTGAAGGAAAATAATACCATGTTAAAATTCTCTTGCTCCAGGGTTGAAGTATTCCTCTCTTGAACCTTCAATGCTTTGAAGAGTCCATTACTCTTAGGAAAGTGTAACTGTCCTCCACCTTCTGCCATTAAACAAACAAAATGGCTGACCTGTCATTCTTGGCATTAAAAAATAACTAACGTGGCCAGTAGTTTTTCAGACTCCTTTGCTTATGCACCCAGAGATATTTTGCATGTAGTGTGAAGCAACTAGGAGCTCATGTCAGGCAAATTCTCAAAAGAGAAGCAGCCCTCAGGAATGGCCAGTAAGCTTAGGGTGTAACTGAATAATGGGCACGGGGTGTAGTCATCTGCTGAGAGGCCCCAACCTTGGAAAAGAATGGAGGAGCTGCCCTGAGTCCACTGTGAGGGCCTATCCTAGGGCAGGGGGCCTGAGTGGGGGCTCATTCATACATATTTTGATTGACTCATTCAACAAATGTTCTCCAAATGTTTTCAAGAACCCTAAACTTTAAATCCCACCAGAAAGAAGTCTCTGTAAGGTGGCCGCCCTCAGAAGATTCAGACCTTCGAAGTTGAATGAGGAGATATCCACATTTCTTGGATACACTACTTCTCAGTGCTCAGGCGGGGAGGGGACCCCAGAGCCATCAGCTGGCCTCAGGGGCCTGGCCTGCAACCTCGCCCTCGGCCTCCACCTGGTTACTCTTGCCCAGTTTTTTCAAGCTCTCCAGGAAGGCCTTCCAGGTCTCTGGCACGCTCTTCTCCAGCAGCCAGCCCTCACTCTCACACTCAGGGTCCTCAGGGTTGGCCACACTTTCCAGCGCTGTATGCAGGTAGCGTAGCCCAATTGTAATGGTCACCTGGTGAGGGAAAGGAGACTGAGAAGACACTGGAGTAGCTAGTGGTTGGGGCTGTTAAGAAACCACGGGAGCCATTGGCCTGTTCTTCCTGGAGGCCTCTACAATGAGGTGGGCACTGTAGAATCTGGGTTGATGAAGGCCTCCCACCCCTTGCTCTCCAGCCTCAGTGTTCAACATACCTGCCTCTTCTCCAGCCTCATCTGTTCCCTCCCTCCTCCCTCTAGCCACTCCGGGCTTCTTTAGATTCCTCCCACACACCATCCATTTTTCCCTCGGGCCTTTACCATTTGCTATTTTCTCTGCCAGGAACTTTGTTCCTCTCCATGGTCACCTGGCTAATTCAGCGTCACCCTTGGTGTCCCTCTTCCCCTTGGCTCCTCCCCACCCAATTCTCATCAGTGTAGGGCCTCTTCACCATGGGGCCCCAGGCCCTAGAACATTGCTTGACACATATCTGTTGAACTGAACTGAAAAGTCACCTCCTTTTTTCCAAACAATATGCTGTGTGGTTTCCCTTCATTGTCATTATTTTGGTAAGTGTGGTGGTGAATGGATGAAGGGTTGAAAGATGCTGGTCATGGATAAGTTAGGTTTGTTCACTAGCAGTTACTTTGGCACAACAGACTGTGGTGCCAGAATGCCCAGATTCTAACCCCAGCCTTGGCACTTTAGCAGCCATGGGACTAGGAAGCCTCAGTTTACTCCTCTAGTTTGCAGACTTTCCAGTGAAACGGTGCCTTATACTGTGATGCTTCAGTCTGTGTGGAGTGCTCAATACCTGGTGCACCATGAGGGTGAACAGAAGCCCTGGCTGTAATTTACCATCATTCAGTGTAGTAAGCATGGCTTGCTCTTTTCTAATAACATTCTGTTAGCCCCGTGTTCCTACCTGCTCCCTTATACTTCTCCTTTTCTGAAACAGCCAACTCTGAGAAGACCAGGCCTGTTAAGAGGGAGTGTCCACTCCCTGAGGGCAGGTGTCACCCTTACCCATCTTGTTCACCCAGTATCCAGACACCTAGAACAGCACTGGTAGTGCTAGGGCCTCAGAAAATACCTGTTGAATAATGTTCTAGGGACACTTCATAAATATGGTAGTAGATGATAATAGTAACTGATAGAGTTTTAGGTTTTTGTTACTGTCCATTGAAAGTTTATTCAGATATTTTTTGAAGTGGAAAACGTCACCTCTTCCAGGAAGTCCTCTTGGTATGCGTGTACCTACTCTGATTCCACTCCTGCTTTACTAAAAGAGGCACTACGCATGGTGAACTTTGCACTTGGTAATAGTACTCCCTTTGTTTCATTAGTTAGATTTCATCTCCCAACTAAATTGTGAAGCCCAGGAAAGCAAGACTCAGGTCTGTGGATTCTATTGTTAGCTCGGGCTACTTTGTGCCCCTCCCCAAGGGTCTAGAGTAAAAGTCAGGGGCATCCAAACTCCCTGTTCACAGTGAGCTGGTCCTCAGCTTATGCAATTACTGGGTTCCGGTAAAGGTCTGTGTAAATCGAGACGCAGCAGACAGAACTCCATTTCCCCACTGGCTTCTGTTATCCTTTCACAGTCTTCTCGAAGTTTCTAACCTTCCAGCAGTCAACTTCTCTCCTCATTCTACCCAATCATTCCCAATTAACTCAAGGAGTCAATGACCTATAAAATGTCACTGAATATGCTGCATTGGCTTCAACATAAAAAGAAGCCTTCCCAGGCAGTGTGGTCTCCCTCCAGCTTCATGTGGAGTACCTCAAAGACACAGCTGCGGTTGAATTCCCAGAGCACTAAGAGAGTGACTTACTGAAGAAACCTTCCAGGGAATCCTCTCTAATGGAAAAGCTTCCCCACCTAATATTTCTGGTTTTGTACCTAATGTTTCTGGATTTTGTAATCTGGATTTTCTGTTGCCAGGTTAGCTTGAAGCTGGCACCCCTGAGCCACCCTCTGTGGTACACTGGTCTACCACTCACCTAAAGCACCTAAACCAGTGCCTAGCACATGGGAGGTGTCTGAGAAATCTCTCTTCAATAGGTAAATGATACTGATTGTATATGTAGAATGGAATGATATCTTAATGTTTTTTTGTTAATTTTTTTAATTAATAAAAAAAGCTTAAAAAAAATAATAATAAGTAAATGAATTCAAAACATTCACTGAGGGCTCACTACCTTCCCAGCCCTGTAGCTACCAAGAGGAAGTAAGCCATGGGCCTTCCAGGCTTTGCAGATGAGATGAACCCACAAAAGATAAGAATAACAGGTAAATGTTAAATGGAAATTGGTGCATCTCAAGAGAAGCACAAACCCAAATGGCTCCCATTAACTGAACAGCCCCAATATGCATGTCATTTCCGAATAGTCCCCAAAGCTAAGGGCTTTTATACCCCCATAAAACAGATGGCAGAGAGATTCAATAACTTGCCAAGATCTCTGAATCAAAAAATAGAGGCACTAGGGTTCGAGCCCAGAACTGTCAGACACATAGCCAGGGACAGCTGGTTCTGAGAAAGGAGAGATGCTCTCCATGCCTAGGCCCACCCATCAAGCCCACATGGGAGTGTACGGCACCCTCCTCCCCCCTCCCCTCCCCCCGGGGCCTAGGGCCTACCTCAAAGAGCCAGATGAGGAACGCAGCAGCACCCATGGAGTTCATGAGGCTGCTGTAGTAGCTCAGCAGGGCGGCCTTGCAGCCCCGCACCCACAGGTTGAGCTCCTCTGTCTGGTGGTCGTAGCTGTAGTGCGCTGAGTTGTTGGTGAGCTGGTACTGGATGCAGGGCCGTGGCGAGTTGGGGTTGCAGCAGCTGAAGGGGACGCCGTCCACTAGGTACCGCCCGTCCACGTTGCTCTTGATGCGGCTGGAGAAAAAACAGACAGCTTGTGACGGGCTTCTTGGACTGCTGGGGGCCTTGCCAAGGGTCAGTTTCTCCCATCCCCTGTCTTGGAAAGCCAAGAACATTCATTCACTCAACTTGGTAAATATTCACTGTTCACCTGCTATGTGTCAGACACTGTTCTAGGCACTGAAGATAGAGCAGTGAAGGCACGGCTAATGCCCCTGCCTTCCTGGAGCTTACATTCTAGCAGGGAAAGGCAGATGACAAACCATGAAGCCGGTAACTATGGAATATAGAAATTCACCCAACCACACTGGGTGCTGTGAGAACTAAGCTTGCAAAGATTTCCTGGCACCACCCCAAGCTGTCAAGACTAGATAGGGACAGGAAAGATGAAACAGGAAGGAAGGGCAGCAGGACAGGTGTTGACTATGGGACAAAGCTCTGCCTGGCAATGAATTGCATTGGTGACCCAGCCCCTCTCCAACCTCATCTCCCCCTCCCAGGTCTCTGTGACCCAGACCTCTTCAATCAGATCAGTTTTGCTGGACAAAGTTTCCAGAAGCTCTGATCTGGCTGGGAGCCTGTGCAGGGGCTAGGCATGGAGATCCAAGGAACCCACTCTGGGCCCTCGGGTTGTCCGTGGAGAACTGCACCCCAGCCTTGGTTCTCCCAGGCACTCCAGGGGAGCTCAAGCTGATAGACGGAGAACCCAGCATGGTTTTTGCATTTCTGTTTTTATGTGTGTATTTGTTAGGACCACACTCTACACTCACATAGGTTCAGAACTCAGAAGGGACACGAGAACTAACAGGGAACAGCCATGGCTACACAGTCGTCTTTATTCACAAAGCTTCATTGAGCTGCACACTTAAGATTTTTGCACTGACCTGTATGCATGTTATCTTGAGTAAGAAGGTTTTCCTATTTTTAAGTCTCACGCGAACAATGTGTTGTATATTAAGTAAACTTAGAACACAAACAAGACAAGAAAGCATGTAATTGTTCAAAGTAAATTATTTTCAACGTTCTTTGAAATTGTAATTATACTCTAAAAAGAAGATGTCAATGTTTAGCTTCTAAATAAATCTCTTTAATAAAGTTAAAAAAACAAAAACAAACAAACAAAAAACACTCTCCCTCTCATTCCTGTCCCTGGGGGCAAACTGCTGTGGCTGCTTCTGTGTGTCCTTCCAGGCAGGCTTCATGCACAGACAAGCCAACCCAGATTGTGCAAAGGTTCTTATTCTTACCAGCTTGTTCTTCTTTTTCTTTCTTTCTTCGTTTTTTTTTTTTTTTAACACAAATGAACCCTTCTTTTGCCCCTTAGCAATATCTTGGAGATCTTTCCATATCTGTCCTCAATGTTTCTATGAACTGCATGGTATTCCCACTTTCCCACTAATGGATATTTGGATTTTTCCCAATCTCCTGTTAATACAACATCGTACATGGGTCATTTTGTACACACGTGAATATATCTAGGGGGTAAATTTCTAGAAGAGGCATCCATTTGGCAATGGAAGGTCCATCTGTGATCTTGCCAGATTCCCATCAGTTTTCTCCCATTGGGGTTGAACAATCACACCCCACAGCCATACACCAGGCAGCCTGCTCCCCACAGCCATGCCCACACAGGGTGCTGCCTGGCTTTTCATCTTTGCCAACATGACGATGAAAAATGGAATCTGGGGTTATTTTAATTTCCATTTATCTTGTTATGCATGACGTTGAGCATGTTTCTAAGCATATTAAAAGCCATAAACATAAATATTTAGGAATACATTTGGGGTTCCTTTTCGGTGACCTGGCTGTCATCTCTCTCTATGACTGGACACCACCAAGGCTGCCCGTGGTGGCCTCCTTGGTTCCTGAACAATCCTGGCCCACAGCCAGAGTCAAAGCAACCAGAATCCACACCCTCTGCAGCCCCCGCCCTCTGCTTCCTGAACAAGTCCCACTGTCCAGAACATGGGTGGCCCTGCGTGCCACAGGCCATACAGGACAGTGATGTACCATAAATCTGCTCCATCCCTCTAACCTCTCCATGCCTCAGCTTCCACATCTGTAAAATGGAATTGACAAGACGGTTCAATGAAACGACACCCATAGGAACGCTCAGAAGACTGCCTGGTCCATGGCAAGCGCACAATGAGCACGAGCTGCCGTTACTCCTCGTGGGCGAAGGCCGCCTCGCTGGGTGGGGGCAGAGCGGGAGCCCATGTGCCCCTTTCCTCCCAGGGAGCTCTCACTCCAGTTGTGGAAATGGGACAAACCGCACCACACTTCTGGGGAGCAACTACTCCACCAGTCTAAGAAGTGCGGAGAACAAACTGTCAGCTACCTGTGGGTAGCCCCCAACCTGACAGCGTCTGCAGTGGTGCCAGCGCAGAGCTCACGGCCCGCCTCATGCACTGCTGTTAGACATTGCTGGGCTGTCAGAAGCTGCCCGCCGCAGTCACGCACCTCTTTGCCTGCCTCCAGACTACACCAGGTGTGGTGAGCGCAGAAGCGGGTCTTGCTCAGCTTCTGAGCTGCTGGGTGCTGGGCAAGTGCTCTCTGGGGGTGTTCCTGGGGGCGACAGGGGAGGGATCGGGGTAGAGAGTGGCTGAGGGGTGTGGAGGGGCTTCCTGCTGAGGAGACACACAGACTCTAGAATGTTTCCTCCCCCCTGTCCCCATGGCCAACCCCAACTTGCCCTCCTCAAGGCTGGGGTGTCTCTAAACTCAAATGCTTTGGGTCCCTCTTCCTGGCTTGCAGGCTGTCCCTTGAGCCCTCTCCCACCAGTGAGCTACTCCCAACATCCCTGTGTAGACAGGTGAGTATAGGAAAGAGAGCAGAGTTTTGAGCCAAATCTGCGTTTGTCAGCCGTGGGCCTTGACCTTTCTGAACCTGTATGAGGTGGAGATAATCACACCCACCTCTCAGGGGAAGTGGAGGGGTTAAAATGAGATGATGCAGGTAAAGTCTTAGCTCCTCCCACTGAAAGCCATCTGCTGTCAGCACAGGACAGGCCCTGAAAACCCTCAGATGGTTCTACAGAGGAGAAAGTGGGGCCAACAGCAGGCAGGGCCTAGCCCTGGGCCCAGCACAAAGACCAGGGCTCCAGCCTACAGCAGTGCCCACTCCTCCCCTCAGCGTTTCCCCTCCACACGGGTCCTTCCTGCCTGTTGGTTTTTTCCCGTTAAACTTCTTTGGGAAAGGGTGAGTCTCCGCCCCGGCTCCCTGACCCAGCAACCCTTTCCCAGCACCAGTCCTTATACCCGCTCCGGGTGTCCCTAAGCTGGGCTGAAGCCTGAGAGCTCCTCATACACATTACACGCACACCTCAGTCAGGGCCGGGCCTCCCGACCCTAGCCTTGCTGGCCCCCAGTGGACAAGCCACCCAGCTCGTCGCCCCCTCAGACTGGGGGTCCCTGAAGCAGGGTAAAGATCAGTGTGGGGGTGGCAGCCCTGGCGTGGTGGAGGTTGGGGCATCCCTCTCAGGGTCCCACACCTCTGGAACTAGCCCCGCCAGCAGCAGCAGCTTGTTTACTCAGTACTTGCCCTCATTCCACACACAGATTAAGGCTCTACTCACCCTCTTAGGACAAAACCAGGCAGAGGAGATCTCCTTAGGTGGTGAGCTGGCTATTTATATCAGAGGGTATTTCCCAGGCTACAAATCCCACTCTGCTCAGGGGTCACCAGGCCATGTGAGGGTCTTGATTAAGGTAAGGCCCGGGACCTATCCCACTGTCCCAGAGTCCAGCCACGTAGGGCCCAGACAAGTCAAAACAGCAGAATTTTCCTGGGAAACCCAGCATAATTTAATAGGTGAGTCAATATAAGTCAATAAGAAAAGTCATATGGAAAGATGGGGAGAGTATAACTGTTAAGGACCCAAAACTGAACCCAAATGCTAGCTCTGAGCAACTTTGTGGAAATTTGGCAATTCAGTTGACCTCTCTGATCCTGTTTCCTCATCTGAGAAACGACAACATAAGTGCCTGAAAGATATGGGAGAAATTAAATAGGAAAATAAACATAAAGCCTGGGATACAGTAGGTGCTCAGTATTCTTTCAAGATTTTTCTGAGTGCTCGCTGGATTTATGTACCCCAGGAGGTCAGGGAGGACATAGGATAAAGGAGACACAGCCCTGCCCTCAGGGGCCCCAGCCAAAGGGAGGAGGCACAGCCCCACCGCAGGAGCTCCTCAGCCGAGGTCTAGCCTTCTTGAGAAGTCTCTAGCCCAGTCAGAAGAGCAAGCAGACACCTAGGCCTGTAGGTCCCCTGGGAAGGACGATAAAGTGCGACAAGCTGGTGCCAGGCCCGCCCAGTGTGGGGCCCCTTTGCCGGCTGAGTTCCCGGTGCAGGGGCCCCGCAGCTCCCCCACGCTCTGCCTGCCGTCCACCAATTCATGGCTCCGGAATCACCTCCCAAAGTCCCTAGGGTCAAGGAGAGAAGTGAGACTCACCCCGGCCTTTTTGCTGGCCCAACCATGTTCAGTAGAGAAGGGGAAAAGGAGAACCCTTTGTTAAAAAAAATTCTTGCTGAATGGCGACCCTGCTCCTCTCTCTCCCTCCTGTTCGGCCCAACCCTTCTTCTCTTGGCCATCTGTTGCCTCAGAACCCTACCCTGACGGTGCTGCCCGCCGGGAAACACAGAAGATAAATGCGTTTATGACCCAGCTCTGTCCTGCAAACTTACTAATCCTCCTGAATGAAGCAGTCAAGATGTAAAAAAACAAAACCCGATTTTCAGTGTCCCTGTGCAGGGGCAAGTGCCACGTCACATTGTCTCATTCATTCACTTGTTCATTCTTTCCACAAACACATAAAGGCTGGGCTGAGCACTGGTTCCGACTCCATGAAGCTCTCTGGACACAACCCCGAGGAGCCTCACTTCCTCCATGGACATCATCCACTGGTTGCTAATTCAAAATTTGTGGGAAATGATGATGTGATCTCCCTCCGCAGAGGCATCCCCAGGGCAGCCCTATCAGGCTGCTAACTTGGAAGCACGGGCATCACCTCTACGGAGTGAGATCCCTGGAGGTTTTGAAAAGGAGGAAGATATTTTAGTTCTAAAATTTTGTTGTGAAACCATCTCAGTGGGAAGTTAAAGCCAACAAATATTTCCTTCCCGGAAATTTAGCCTAAGGAAATAATGCAGAAAGAGAGCAAAAGGCACAAAGATGTCTCCTCCAGTGTTATTTACAACAGAGCTAGATAAGAACAACCTAAATGGCTACCCAAAGGAAAGGGTTGAGTGTGAACTAATGCATTCATTCAGCAGAATATTATGCACCCATTAAACGTGCTCATTTTGAATGTAATGCAAACATTATATCACTAAATTATAAAATGAAGCATTCAATTTTATCTGTACCATGGTTACACTGTGTTATGTGGATGCTAACAAGACTGGATTAAAATGTGGAAAAGTTAAAGTAAATGATCAGTTGTGGGTGAGACCCTGGCTTCAATTTCTTTTCCTGTCTTAGGGTTTCTTATTGTTGCCACCATATTTATTTGTGTAATAGAGAAGCTTTTTTCCAGGCCATTGGAGTTGGGATAACTAGTTGGTGTGGGGTGTTGAGGTAGTGTTGATCAAGCTGAACATTTGTCTGAAAATCTGGATAAGCTGACCATTAGGAGTGGAACAACCTGGAGAAGTTCTCCACCCTGGAACAAAAGGGGATTTGGGGGTTACAGAGAGACTGTATAACTCCCTCCAAAGGCCAATTCTATACAGAAGACCATCAAGGAAAATGATAGATGAAAAGCTCCTTCTCATCTGTTCACAAGGGCTGGTTCTACCATCAGTCTCTTCTCCCCACACCACCCACCCCCCGGGAACCCCGCTTCTCTCTCTGGCTCCCCATCCTCCTGCGGGACTTAGGTAAATCACACCACCTTGTGCTGCCCCTGTCGACATGTCATCTAAGAAGGGCAGAGCAGTTTACAACCCTCCCCTCCAATAGGGATTTCGAGCTGTAATCCCCAACCACAGAGAAAATAAAATCTCAAGTACTGACCTTCAATATGAATTCCCTTCCATTTAAGGTACAATTAAGCTAGCCCTCTAGGATTCACTAAAGTCGTCTGGGCTTCAAGAGTGCCCTGCTGCTGGTGTGCCCGATGTCCTGAGTTCAAGGTCCCCTTTTCGGAGGAAAAACCACCCAAATGAACACCTGTGGCCTCAGCCTCAGCTGGACAGAGAGAAGAGATGAGGGAGAGAAGCTGGCTCAGGGCAGGCCATTCGTCCTTGGGAAATGACTGAAGACCCATGATGCTGGATCTACTGGGGATAGCAGCGTGCTGGGATCAGCTCACATACTGTTCTCTCTCACCCACAGGACAAGACTCTCCTTTCTCACCAATACCCCCTACACCCCATCTCGAGATTTAATTTTTACATATGCCAAGAATACTTTAAAACACGTTATCATGTTGTACTATAATGATATAAGAAGTAAACCACAGCGGGCACTTAATGAGCACCTACTGTAAGCCAGGCTCTGGACAGTGCTAGAAGGTGACTCACGAGCCCACCTATTCCAGAGACTTCATTTAAAAGATGGGCACTTGAGGGCAGTGGAATGGTGGCTCAGAGGCAGAATTCTCGCCTGCCATGGTGAGATTCGGGTTCGAATCCCGGAGCCTGCCCACGCAAAACAAACAAACAAAAAGATGGGCACTTGAAGGCCCATAGTGACAAGCAACATGCCCAAAACTATGGCCTAGATGTCCTGACTGCCCCCACTCTCTGCTCTTTCCACCTCTTCCAAGGACAAACTCCTTGGGAGTAGATATTCAAGGTTGAAAGATTGAGAAAGTTAAGCTTCTGGGACAGGATCCATCTATGTTGGGTGAATGAGACAAGAAGCCAAATAATGTATGAGCATATATGCAATCTTGGAATGACCCCATCCCTACTGTGTGAAGCAGATACACACTCCAGGCCTGGTCTTCCTCCCTGGAGACACCTATCCAAGCAGTTTATATACTTGCCACCTTTCTCCCACATTATCTAAGCATTAGGTTGAACCATATGAAGTCTCCATCTTTGTAGGCCAAAACTGGTAAAAAAAAAAAAAAAAAAAAAGGCAATTTCTTTTTTTTAGAAGAAAATTAGTTTTCTTAACATGCTGTCAGGTATGCAGAAATAGGGCACCCAAAGGGGAGGGAAAGGCACTGGACCCGGAAGTCAGAGGCCTGGGCCTCCGGGTCCCCACACGGTTGTGACCCCGCGACTGGAAGCCACTCACTCTTTCACTTCTTTGGAGGAAAAATCCAGGTAGCGGTTGCTGATCCACTGAATCTCAAACCAGTCCCGGAAGCCATCGTTGCCACAGCACTTGAACTCGATCTGCAGCATGTCGATGGTCTTCTTCATGAAACACCTGCCGGGCGTGTCCGTGTCCCGGTAGTACTTCATGCCGCTCCTGAGGCCGTGGGCCAGGGTGCTCTCCAGCGAGCCCCGCATCAGAAAACAGCAGAGGGACACCAGGAAGAGGGCGACATTGAAGAGGACACAGACGGCCAGGTACAGCCTCAGCCAGGGCTTCCACTTGGGGTACTTGTCGGGGTCCAGGGCATCATAGCAGATCTTGCCAGCCACAGAGTTGAAGACACAGGACAGCAACCCCACCCCTAGCAAGGAGTTGGGCACAAAATGGCTCTCTGAATTATCCATCACATCGCTCCGCTTCCGGAGTTCGATTTTCAGGAACAGCCCGAGGCTGAAGACGACAATGCCAGCCAGCACCGAGAGCCAGTTCAGGAGCCACAGCCCTTGGGCCAACTTGACCCGCTTCTTCTGGTCAAACTTGACTTTGAGCAGCGCCATGCTCGCAGGGAGCGGTCCGGGCAGTGCCCCGGCCTGAACGAGCTGAGGGGCTGACGACTCAGGGCCTCGGAAAGGCTGCAGACGGCTGCGGGGAGCTGCTCTGGGGGCTGCCCATGCTGAGCCCCCCTAGCCCGGGACCCCCGTTAGCCCAGGAGTTGCAGCCGGAGCTCATGAAGGAGCTCGCCCTCAGCGTCGTGTCTGCAGCTCCTTTCCCAGCCGAGGAGCGACAGCCTGAACACCGCAGATTAAAAATGGGACCCGCAAGATGTCTGGCTAATCTCTTTAGCCAGGTTCATCCCGTTAGATAAAGCCCCGCCGGCCTCAGAACCCGGCAGAAAGGAGCCTCCACCTCCACGCTGGCGCAGAGAGCTTTGGATTCCGCTTGGAGAGTCAGGAGCAAAAAGGGCAGGACTAGCCGGAAGAATGGACTTGACCTAGAGGGCTGGCTTCCATCACGAATTTCTCCAGAAGCAGGCTTCCAGGCCTTTGTTCTTCCGACGGATCTGTCCTGCCTACAGCTCTCTCCTGTCGCATCTCCCATCACAGGACCTAGTCGAGGGTAACTGGTCAGTTGGTGAAGAGCTGGTCACAAGAAACCTGAGCCACTGACTTCTCAAAGGTGTCTCTTCATAGGCCCCCCGGTGTCCAGCTCAGCATCAGGCCCAGAGCAGGTGCTCAGTGCATAAGTGAATGAATTAAGGAATTAATGAATATATAAAAGGGAAAGTTCAAAATAGATAGACAGATATGTACATATATACTCATAAACATAAATATATTCAATCTAGCCTTATCAACATTTAAAAATTTTCAGGGACAAAAGACACCATTGTTGAAAAAGAAATGACAGATTATGAGGAAGCATTTGCAACACATTAAAAAAAGATGATTATGTAAAGGTTTTAACTCCCACAAATCGACAATCGAAACAGTCAACCGGAGGCAGTGCAAGGAAGGGTAGCTCAGTGGTAGAATTCTCGCCTGCAATGCAGGAGACCCGCATTTGATTCCTGGAGCCTGCACATGCCAAAAAAGAAAAAAGCAATCAACAGGAAAAATAAGCAAAGAACAGGAACAGGCGATTCATAATAAAGGAAATTGGAAAGTTTAACAATTAGGAAAAGATGTTCAACCTTAATAGTACAGAGAAATGCAAACTTAAATAATAATAAAATTATCAGACTTGATCCATCAGACTGAACACATGTCAAAATTATGTCACCGTAAATTTTAGGTTGTCTGTATGTAGCCAGAATAAAAGTTTTAAGACACCCATAGAACTGTACAACATATAGAGTAAACCCTAATGTAAACTATGGACTATATTTAATAAAAGAATAATAATATCATTTCATCAGTTGTAAAAAGGTACCACACTAATGCAAAATGCTAACAGGTAAAACTGTATGAAGGGGGGAGGTATTCAGGAACTCTGTACTTTCTGCATGATTTTTCTGCTCTAATAAAAAAAAGGTTAAAAAATATGTTGGCACCATAGAGTGTCAAAAAGACAGTAGAAAGGAGGGTACAACTCTCTTGGTGAAACTGCATTTTTACAGCCTTTTGGGAGGGTTATTCAGCTATCTCTAGTAAATTGAAAATGCATATTCACAATGATCCAGCAATTCCATGTCTCAGAACAGCCTGTACATACGCACAAGGAACTTTTAAAAATTTATTTATTTATTAATTTAAAAAAATTTAAATTTTTTAAACATTAACATATGATCATTCCATTCTACATATGTAATCAGTAATTCACAATATCATCACATAGTTGTATATTCCTCATTTCTTAGAACATTTTGCATCAATTCAGAAAAAGAAATAAAAGGACAACAGAAAAGAAATAAAACGAAAACAGAAAAAAAAAGATTATACATACCATACCCCTTACCCCTCGCTTTCATTGATCACTAGCATTTCAAACTAAATTTATTTTAACATTTGTTCCCCCTATTATTTATTTTTATTCCATATGTTCTACTCATCTGTTGACAAGGTAGATAAAAGGAGCATCAGACACAAGGTTTTTACAATCACACAGTCACATTGTGAACGCTGTATCATTATACAATCATCTTGGAGAAACATGGCTACTGGAAAACAGCTCTACATTTTCAGGCAGTTCCCTCCAGCCTCTCCATTACATCTTGAATAACAAGGTGATATCTACTTAATGCATAAGAATAACCTCCAGGATAACCTCTCGACTCTGTTTGGAATCTCTCAGCCATTGACACTTTATTTTGTCTCATTCTCTCTTCCCCCTTTTGGTCTAGAAAGGTTTCTCAATCCCTTGATGCTGAGTCTCAGCAAGCACAAGGAATTTTGAGAACAATCAATCTTGTCCTGAAATTCATGTCCATCTAATACGAAAGAAGTCTTCATAATTGGACTCTAATATAGTCCAATCCTATTTGGACTCCTTTCTTGCTTTATTTGCATTGGTTCTGCTTACATTCACGCTCCTCTTCAGGATTTCCAATCACTGAGTAAAACCAAGGGAGTATTTCTCCACAGACAGAGGAGGTGTGAGATCAAAACAACAAGATACGAGTTTTTTTCCCTTCCAAGGGGAAACATTTATTCCCTTGCTTAATCCAATTCTGGACTCCAACTTGGGGGTGATCTTCAAAACCAGGTTTTGAGCCGTGTAGGAAAACCAGCATTGTTGTTTTATCATCACACCACATTTTGGGTCAAAAACAATTTTACCAGAAAACAAAAATATTATGCAGGGTGATCACTCTTCTAATACACAAAACTTGGTTTCTAATAGCTTTGCACGCTCAAAAAAAATTAAAAAAAAAAACTCAACTCTTTACCCTTGGAGGAATAGGAAATAATCCGTTGCAGTTTTTTCCCCAAAAGAGGGATGTTCTGACAACCAGAGGCATAACCAGGCTCATACCTCCTACACACACACACAAAATCTAGAAAACAGACTGTCCTGAGAGAAAAGGGGCTAGGCAGGCAATGGGGAGCCTGTGAACGATTGTGAGGCTAACTCAGTGAATCCCTTATGAGCAAGCATGTGGACAAGAGAAGATCAGACAGGAGAAGAAGAAAGATTTGATGTAGAAACCAGAAATAAAAATTTTTAAATAGCTCTACAAGGATAACTCAACTAAGCCAAGAACTTCTTTCTCCTCAAATGACCCGGAGCTGTACACCGCGAAAGGTGTGCGACTGCCCCCTCGTGGCCAGGAATGTAACGGCCGAAATGGCGTCAGCAGATGGAAAGAGGGATTTCACCTCTTTCAGGCTGTCTCGAGAAGCTAAATTACCTGGAAAGGTGAAAGACAGAGAATAAGCACACCAGAAAAGCCCCTAACCAAAACTTTCAAATATAAAGCAAGGCAGGATATAGTGAAGAACAAGCAGGGAAAAGTGAGATGCTGAGGAGAGAGTAAACAATCTCTGGCGGAGGGCGGGGAAAGGCTGGCTCCTTCCCCCCATTTTGGACCAATGGATGTGAGTCTAGCTACCACAGATCTATTAATGGAATTGAGGGTGATCTGTTTTTCTTCTTTGAAAATTCCTTTATTGCTATTATACAATGGAATCATATGCAGTCTACAATAATGAATACTAATAATAAAAAGTACAATTTTAAAAAATAAAGGAACCCAAAAGGTCATCTCTCTGGACCTCCATCCAAGAAAGAGTGAAACACAGGTTGGCTCTTTGAATTATTGACTAACTTACTGTGGTTTCCTTAACCTCCCTCTCTTGATTATCATCCTGACTTCCCTTTACTCTCTACTTTTTCTTTCTTCCTTCCTTTCTTTTATATATATCATAATTAGAAGGAATAAAGAATAATAATCACATGGTGATGAAAACACGTGTGATGACATTGTGAGCCATTGATTGCACACCATGTATGGAATGTATGTGTGTGAAGATTTCCCAATAAAAATATATTTAAAAAAGGAATAATCAAATGAGAATTCATATCCCCTCCTTCCAGCATTAGAAATAAAATGCTGGGTGCATGAGTGGTTCAGTGTACAATGCTCACCTTTCATGCGGGAGACCCGGGTTCGATCCCCAAACCATGCACCAAAAAAAAAAAAGCATATCTATGAAGCTTTCTGGTGCCCCCACCTTCATTCCTCTCAGAGGTCACCACTGTCTTAATTTAGTATTTATCCTTTCCTTGATTTTCTTTAGTATTACCACCTAATCATGTATACTTAAACAAAATATTGTTTACTTTTGCATGATTTTGAATTTGACATAAATAGAATCATATGATAAGCATTCTCCTTTCCCTTACCTTTTTCACCCTTTTTTAAAAATTTTTATTGAAATATAATAAACATAGAGAATAGTCCACATATCATAAATGTACAGATTGATCAATCAGCATCAATTTTTTAATGTTTCATCTATATTTATACATAGAGCTTTGATTCATTAATGTTCCTTTTATCTTTAAATTTAATTTTTGATTAAAAAATATATATATAACATATCTATGTTATAAATCATAATAAATTAAACACCTTTGCCACCCAACTGGAAAATCATGAATAGCTTACGTCTACATATTGATTCTCTCCATTCTATTCCCCTCCCTCTTTCCTCCTCCAGAAGTAACCATTACTCTAAATCCTTAGCTTTTTCTTTTGTATATAAAAATTGTGCAGTATTCCCCGACATATATATTTTTTTATTGTTTTGGGGCTTTACAAAAATTGTATAATACATTTGTGCATACATACAAGGATCTGCTTATTTTGCACTCTGCATTACATGTTAAGATTTATACATGGCTTTACATATAACTTGTGCTGGTTTGAAAGGATTTATGTGCCCTAGAAGATCCATGATTTCATCCTAAGCAATTCATATGGGAGCAACTGTTTCTCTTAATCCCTATTCAGTGCTATAGGTTGGAAATTTGATTAGGTTATCTCCATGGAGACGTGAGTCAATCAATGTGGGTATTGAACTTGAATAGAGACATGTCTCCACCCATTCTGTGTGGGTCTTGATTGGTTTAATGGAATCCTATAAAAGAGGAGACATTTTGGAGAAACTTGGAGATTCAGAGAGAGCAGAACAACATAGCCATAAGAAGCAGAGTCCACCAGCCAGCGACCTTTGGAGATGAAGAAGGAAAATGCCTCCCCGTGAGCTTCATGAGACAGGAAGCTAGTAGAGGAAGGTAGCAGATGACACCATGTTAGCCATGTGCCCTCCCAGCCAAGAGAGAAACCCTGACCGTGTTTGCCATGTGCCTTTCCACCTGAGAGAGAGAAAACCTGAACTTCATCGGCCTTCTTGAACCAAGGTATCTTTCCCTGAATGCCTTTAATTGGACATTTCTATAGACTTGTTTTCATTGGGACATTTTCTCGGTCTTAGAACTGTAAACTAGCAACCTACTAAATTTCCACTTTTAAAAGCCATTCCCTTTCTGGCATATTGCATTCAAGCAGCTAGCAAACTAGAGCATAACTATAGTTCATTTTCGTATGGAAATTATTCCACATGTGATCCGTTCTCCTGTCAGTGGATATATGGGTGATTTCTAACGCTTTGCTTTTATGAACAGAGCTGCTCTGAACACTTGAGTACATGTCTGCCACTGTGTAGAAGTTTCTTTAGGGCAACCGCTGAGAGGTAGAGTATGTGAATCTTCAGCTTTATGGGGTAATGACAAATACTTTTCCAAATTGGTTGGGCCAATTTAAACTCCCCACTAGCAGGGAATTTATGATCCATATCCTCTCCAACTGATGTTTAATCAGGCTGCCTAATTCCCAGCCACCTCCCCTCGGATTTCATCGTGGTGTTAATTTACATTCCTCAGATTACTAATGAATTCAAACGCATTTTCTTAAGTTTATTTGCCTTCTGTGTTTCCTCTGTAAAATACATGTTGTTTGCCTTTTACCTATTTTTATTTTGGTTATTGGTGTTTTTCTTATTGATTTGTGGAATTTCCTTTTATTTTCTATATTTCTTCATCATTGATCTGTTACAATTATGTTCTCCCAATTTGTGACTTCTCTTTTTATATTCTTCTTGGTATATTTTGAAGAACAAAAATTTGAATATTATTCTTGTGGAATATTTCTATCTTTTCCTTTATGGTTCCTGCTTGTTTAAGAAATCACTCCTTGGGTCAAGATGGCGGCTTAGCAATGTGCGCGTTTTAGTTCGTCCTCCAGAACAACTACTAGATAACCAGAAACGTACAGAGAAGGCAGCTCCTGGGGCCACGTCAGTGACTGGACACACAGCGTACCCCAGTCTGGACCAGCTGGACCGGCTGCGAGCACCCCCAGAACCGTGAGTTCCCCAAGCCACGGCGGCCGGCGCCCCTCCCCCACAGGCTGCTTCCCAGAGGGGAAAGGAAAGGGACTTTACCAGCAGCAGGGACTGGGCACAATCAAACGCCAATTGTGGAAATAATTAACAAATTCTGACTACTAAAAATAGGTCCCCAGCTTAGGTGAACCTGGTCAAAGTGGAGATTGCTCATTTTTGCCCCAGCGCCAAGGGGGCAGGGCTGACGGAAAAAAGGGGGAAAAAAAAGAAGGAAACAGAGGTTTTTGTGGCTGTGTTTCTACAAAGGGTTGACTGCCTTTGGATATAGTAGCAGGACTTCTCAGGCTGCAACTGCCCCAGGCATAGGCAGAAGTGAGCTCTTTTGGGGGCTTGTCTGGAGCCTGTGCCTTCCCCAGGGAGGGGTGAAGCCCCACCCAGGTGGAATCCCTCCATCAAGGAATTCAGACACCAGGGCTTGGTAATTTGAAGCCATTAAAACCAGCCTACAACCTCACCTCTGTCTCCACCACGCCCCCAGCAGGAAGAGTCTGCCAAAGTTAAGGGTACCACATGACCTTATGCTGATGGGACCTGCAGGCAGACAAGCGCCACATACTGGGCAGGATAGGAAAAACAGAGTCCAGAGATTTCACAGGAAAGTCTTTCAACCTGCTGGGTCTCACTCTTAGGGAAAACTGATGCAGGTGACTCTTTCCTCCTGATAGGAGGCCAGTTTGGTCTGGGAAAATCTGGCTGGGGTCTATAATATCTAAGTAGACCCTCCTAAGGGGCAGGGGGTGGGGGGGAAGGCATCATACAAGCAGGGCAAGAAACAAGAAAACAAGAACTGAAAAATTCTCCTCTGTTAAACAAAACTTAAGCTAAAGGTCCAGATAAAGCTGAACTGAATGTCAAAGAACAGAGAGAAAACAAATTTATCCTGCAACAAAACCCTAGGTAAAAGAAGTGAAGGCAATCTCCAGAATAAACTAATTAAGGTAATTAAATGCCTAGAAGCCAGCAAAAAATAACAAATCACACTAGGAAAATTGAAGATATGGCCCAGTCAAAGGAACAAACCAACAATTCAAATGACATACAGGAGCTGAAACAATTAATTCAGAATATACAAACAGACATGGAAAATCTCATCAAAAACCAAATCAATGAATGGAGGGAGGATATAAAGAAGGCAAGGAATGAACAAAAAGAAGAAATTGAAAGTCTGAAAAAGCAAATCACAGAACTTATGGGAATGAAAGGCATGGTAGAAGAGATGAAAAAAACAGTGGAAACCTACAATGGTAGATTTTGAGAGACAGAACATAGGATTAGTGAACTGGAGGACGGAACATCTGAAATCTAGCAAGAAAAAGAAACTATAAGGAAAAAAATGGAAAAATATGAGCAGAGACTCAGGGAATTGAAAGACAATATGAAGCGCACGAATATACATGTTGTGGGTGTCCCAGAAGGAGAAGAGAAGGGAAAAGGAGGAGAAAAACTAATGGAGGAAATTATCACTGAAAATTTCCCAACTCTTATGAAAGACTTAAAATTACAGATCCAAGAAGTACAGCATACCCCAAAGAGAATAGATCCAAATAGACATACTTCAAGACATTTACTAATCAGAAAGTCAGAGGTCAAAAAGAAAGAGAGAATCTTGAAAGCAGCAAGAGTAAAGCAATCCATCACATACGAGGGAAGCCCAATAAGACTAAGCGCAGATTTCTCAGCAGAAACCATGGAGGCAAGAAGACAGTAGGATGATATATTTAAATTATTAAAAGAGAAAAACTGCCAACCAAGAATTCTATATCCAGCAAAATTGTCCTTCAAAAATGAGCGAGGAGGGCGGCTGCCGTGGCTCAGCAGGCAGAGCTCCGACCTGTTGTGCTGGAGGTCTGGAGTTCGATCCCTGGTGCCTCCTGCCCATATGCAAATTAAAAAAAAAATGAGGGAGAAATTAAAACATTTTCAGACAAAAAATCACTGAGAGAATTTGTGACCAAGAGACCAGCTCTGCAAGAAATACTAAAGGGAACACTAGAGACAGATACAAAAACAGAAGAGAGAGGTGTGGAGAAGAGTGTAGAAAGGAAGACTATGAGTAAAGGTAAAAAGAAGGAAAATTAGATATGACATATAAAATCCAGAAGGCAAAATAGTAGAAGAAAGTACTACCCATGCAGTAATAACACTGAATGTTAATGGATTAAACTCTCCAATCAAAAGACATAGTCTGGCAGAATGGATTAAA